>JAOUQY010000036.1:11691352-11701926 GCA_028566355.1 Doras micropoeus | reverse complement strand
CCTAGGAGGGAGCTGCAGTAGCCAAGAGACTGAACAAGTACCTATATGTAAAGATGTTTACATATAAAGTTCATTTTTGTAAACCTACAACCTGCTCTGATGTTCTGCTGACACGTTCTCTTAGCCGTTCTGAATGTTCTAATAATGTTCTGTAATGAACAGAAGATAGCTAGCTAACACTACAGGAAGCGTTTCGGATGTTCTGAAAATACTTTCAGATGATTTTCAGAAAACCTGAGGTTTCTTTTCATATATTCTAAGCATTAATACTTTGAGAACAGTTACAGTTCTTGGAACATTTTAGAATCGAGTGTACAACAAAGCTAAATATTATCCTAATGTTAGTCTTTTTTTGCATGACCTTTCTTAAACCCCGTGCACACTATTATAAATATTTGTAGAATGTTCTGTGTTACGTAAGAACCCGTTTCACGATGAGGTGAAAGGTGAGACGACATCCCCGTGACCGTTTACTCCGAGCCGCTCCCAGTGTACCCTCAGAAACACGTGAGGAATTTGTGTGTGTGTGTTAGTGCGTCAGGAACAAAGCGCTGTGATGTCACACACACACACACACACACACACACACACATGCGCACACTGGCAGGGTGTGTTGTCTAATCTCACCACAGTGTGTCACAGTATCGCAAACTGAACCGATTGTCTTGTGTGTGTCTTAGAGACGGTTGCTAGGAAGATCCTGTAGAATGTAAACAGACACTGAGTGGTTTCCAGATGTAATGTCAGACAGGAACTCACGCAAAACATAGTCTAACTACACAGACGGAGTTTCCCCTCTGAAATTTTTGTTTGTCTGTTTAGTGAAACAGACACCCCCAAACAAATCCTCAGCTCTCTTTGTTTTAAAAAAAGCACAACCACAGTTTGGCTTTTTCATTCTGCAGGAGCAGACATGAAGATCTGCGTCGTTTATGAATATGAAGTCTGGCGCTTTTACCTGTTTTCATGTGTGGGAAAGAAAATGAATAAATGCTAGACACATGTGAGGCATTTAAGGCTCTTCGGGTATAACCCCCGAGGCGGCTAAGAACCCTTAACTACTGTACCATCATAACAAGATAACCAAATTATTTTTCTTTATTATTAAAAACAGGAAAAAAGGTCAAATCTAGAACCTATAAGGTTCTTCAGTAGTATCTCTAAGGCAAACTTAAAGCCTCTTGCAGGAACCTTTACCAGATGTTCCAGACTACAAACTATTTAAGAAGTGAGATCAAATATTTCAACATTAAATGTCTGTGTTTTTACTGAGTGTATCCGCATGCGCAGGGTTAAAACTCTCCAGACGGACCTGTGGCGCACACCGTAATGGTTCTATGCCATGATTTTCAATTTTACAACAGTTCTTGATTATTTTGTACAAAATATAAGCTATATAATATAAGGTTCCACTGGGTGTGTGTCTTTAAGGAGAAACCTTGAAGTTGCAGTGCAGAACCCTACAACAGAGTGCTTTCATATCAGACAGGATCCAAACCAGAAGCTTTTAAGGAAGTGAAAAAAATGCCTCCATAACCTCTAGTGAACTAGCATGTACAGGTTTAAAACTGTGTTATACTGTGTGTGTGTGTGTGTGTGTGTGTGTGTGTGGAGCTGTGTCATTTCCGTCTGCGATGTCTATCACTTTGATGTACTTTGTAGAACTTTTTAGAAACTTCCTGTGTGTGTGTGTGTGTGTGTGTGTGTGTGTGTGTGTGTGTGTGTGTGTGTGAGAGAGAGAGAGAGAAAATAAAATGGCAGACAGAAGTGAGGGCCAAACCACAGGGAATGTGTGAATGGAAAATTGCTAAGATTCAGCCAGCCCCTGTGAAGACGCTCAGCGCTGGTGTTTTCTGCAGGGAGAGTCCCAGCAAAGTCACAAAACACTCAAACAAACCCCAGACTGAGGGGCCTTCCATCTTTACAGAACTCTCTTCACCCAACACACTCAACTTTTCTGCATGCACCATCCTACTGATTCTGCTTAAGTCTTTAGAAAAGTCCATTTTTAATTCTTTTTTGCATAAAATCTTGAAGTCGAACAAAGCTACAGCGTGTCTGAGAAGTCAGGAGGCAGTGAGAGCAAAACTACATACAGTTCATTTTCAGATAGGATAAGATAATGATTTATTATTTACAGCACAGGTTCACATGTGTGGTCTACACGCTTTCTCAGATGCTCTATCATGCATTTCTGCTCATTATATTCACTCAACATATTTACACTGGTTCCTGACGTTTTACTGCATCTTTACGGCCGTATGCTTAGCTTAACCTCGATCCTTAAAGGTTCTTCGGGTTTGATGTATAATATCTTTGCAAAGTTTAATGATTCAAGAAGAATCAATTGAGGAGCCCATTTTTCTAAGAGTGTATCATCATGGCACACTGTCACTGTCACTGGTCCAGTAACCTGGACTGGTTGTGGGGCGCTGTCTTAGCATGTCTAGAGCAGGATTTGGAACCTGGGCTAGCCCATCGCTCTCCAAGCCAACATCAAGCACAATCATGGGGCAATTTTGTATCTCCAATTCACCTAACTTGCATGTCTTTGGAGAAAAGGACAGAAAGGACCCAGACCAGTGCTCCACCTGCGGATCCAACCCAGGACCTTCTTGCTGTGAGATGACAGTGCTACTCACCGAGCCGCATCATAGCAAGATTACTGCATTTAAAAAAATTATTATTACACTCTTAGGAAAGAAGGTAAAATCTAGAGCCTTCCTCAGTTGTCCCTCTGAGAGGAACCTTAAAGTTTCCTACAAAAAAACCCTCCACAGTAGAATCATATCAGTAAGCTGAGAAGACTCAACTATTCCCGAGAACCTTTGAGGAACCTTAGAACTGAGAACAAAAAAAAAAAAGGAAAATTTCATTTTCTTTGGCTGTGCCTTAAAGTTTTCTAAAGAATGAGTCTCTTAATATCAGAAACGGTTCAAAAGTTCTAAAGGAAGCTAAAACTTCATAAATATCTAAAGAGCTCCTGCGTTCTGCATGTACAGGATTAAAACCTGTCATACACTCTTAAATCTAGAAGCTCTATGGGTTATTTCAGTCTGATGGTTCTAACCCCTGAAGAAATCATTTCTGCAAATTATTAAAATCACAGCATTTATTGTTTTTTCTTATCATTACACTCCTATAGCCTGAACAAGTTATTTCAGTTGTCCCTCATAAGGAAACCCATAAAGCCTGCATCAAACTTTACACCAGGGTGTTTCCCTGTCAGGTCCCAACTAGAACCTTTTAAAGGAAGCTAGGAACATTTAACTCCAAGCGCACACACACACACACACACACACACACACACACACACGACAGCGAAGTGTGCTTTACAGTCTTAAATCTAGAACTTTTCAAGGTTCTTTCCAATGTTCCTCAGAGGAAATCTTTAAAGTTTCTATTTCAGACTTTACACCAGGGTGTTTCACTGTCAGAAAAAAGGTTCCAAAGGGAATTCATTTAGCAACCCGAGAGCGTTTCAGGAAAACGAGTGTTTTGCAAAATTAAAAATGACAGCATTGATTTATTTATTTCCTGTCAAATTTATAACCTATATAAGGCTCATGTGGTTACTTCTTCAGGGGGACTCTTAAAGCTTCCATGTAAAACTTTACAGTAGTGTTTCCCTGTCAGGAAAAGGTTCCAGGTAGAACTCAGACACAGTCACTGATAATAATAATAATAATAATAAAAAAAAATCAAAAACCAAACAAAGAATGCAATAATTATATTTAGATGTTTTTTTTTAATCTCATGCCTGCATTGAGACAAGATTGTACCCACTCTATGTAAATTTCTATAAAGGTTTATGCTTAATTTAAATAAAAAGTGCATGAATGCAGGGAAGGCACGAGCTCCCGACCTGTGCACCTGTCTGTCATTCGTGCACAAGTTCATTCATTTATTCACAGACCCTTTGTAGATTTTTTTTATACCGTGGAACTATGGCTCGGGCTCTTGTGTGTGTAATAGGAAAAGCACAAATTTCATTCTTACTCTGCTCAGTCACAGGGAGGGAAATTCTGTGAATAAAAACCCGCCCTGAGTTCCCCGCGCTAATCAGGACGCTGGAGTGGAAATCCCCTCCGGAGCGCAGGGTATAAACGCGCACCTCCCTCATCCTGCGCACTGCACTCACACCGAGACACAGAGACAGACAGAGAGAGAGAGAGAGAGCAGACAGACAGATATAAAGAAAGCAGTCATGGATATTCACACAGCCCCTACGAGGAATAACAGACTGGACTATTTGGATGAAATGGATCCGAAAAACGCGAAACACACCGAGGAGCGTTTGGACAGCGGCATGGACTCGCTGAAGGAGGACGAGTACCAGCAACTTGTGCAAGAAATGGCGGATCTGGAGCTGCCCAGGAGCAAAGAAGAAAGTGTGCACAGTTACCAAGCATGGAAGCACGAAGTCACCGAGGACGGAGACACGTAAGTGCTTTGAGTTTATTTATTAATCGATGTAATAAATGCATTAAAAAAAAAAAAACAAACAGGAAAATTCTAGCCTAAAATGCGCATTGGGTTATTTATTAGTTTCAGTCATGCACATTTTAACAAAAGTGTGTCACTATGTGTGTGTGTGTGTGCGTGTGTGTGTTTGTGTGGTTAAACCTTTGCATGCATAAATATAGAAAAGTGTAAAACCTAAGGAAGTGAACGGGTTTGTTGAACAAAGGGGGCGCTAAGAGAAAGTTGGAAAGTCCCTGGCGCGCGGCCAAAACCCTGATAATGCGTCAGATGTGTCAAAGCCTCACTGGGTGGAAATAACCTTAAAAAAAACTCCAGAGTTGCGAAACGCCAGAGTTTTCAACCACTTCCTCTGCTGGTAATTCTTAGCTCGCTTAATTCTAAATAGCAACCCACATTATTTTTCCAGGTACCTGCACCTATCACTCATACACGAGGCTGAAAATGAAGCGCTCCAGATCATCAAGCACTGCATCAACGACCCATTCCTCAACAGACAGAACCACCAGAGACAGGTAAAGGTCACAAAGAAACAAAGAAAGAAGCATTTTGTCAGACTCTGGCTTGTTTTTGTAACATTTACTATTAATATATTTGTTAATATATTTATTTCTGTTTAGTTACTCTTTAGCCTTTTTTGGCTCATCACTTGAAATTATACAGTGTATAACCCAAAATATCAATAACTAAAAAGAATTAACCTTATACACTTAACCCAAAGTTAACACTTTGCAGAGTGTTTGACAACCTGTGCTTTAGTGTTATAATTAACATCCACTAATTCTATATTTCATTATTGTGGTGTGTTTTTCCAGACTGCGCTCCACTTGGCCGTCATCATGGAGCAGTCACACATCGTGGAGAAGCTGCTGAAGGCCGGCTGTGACCCGTGTTTGGTGGATCAGAACGGTAACACGGCGCTACACATCGCCTGCAGGAGAGGATCCTTGTCCTGTTTCGCCGTCCTGACGCAGATTAACACACAGCACCTGCGCAGCATCCTGTCTGTCCCAAACTACAGCGGTACGCACTGTCCTTAACGCTGCACACCGCTCCTGCTTTGATCAAATCAGCTTTAAATTCACTGCTGTCAGGTTTTTAATCATATTATTCTTTTTGAATTACAGGACACACGTGTCTGCACATAGCGGCCATCTGTGGCTTCCTGTCATTGGTCGAGAATCTTGTGCAACTGGGTGCAGATATCAACGCTAAGGTTTGTATTTCTATCTCTCTGTTTTTTTAAAACACACTCTTGTTGACTTCTGTTCTGACGAAGCCAGAGGTGAGAGCAGTCACAGGACATGGAGCTGTCTGTCATCTGCATAGCAGTGGCAGCTAATACCATCAGAAAAAAATCAGTGGGGCTAAAACAGAGTCTTGTGGAAACTGATAACAATCAGCCAAACACGACCTGAGCCAAAGAGCTCCTGGATGACTGATCAAGCCCACCAATGGCCAATGGAAGTCAACAAGAGTGTGCATGAACAGGTTCTGAAAGTAAAACTGTTTATTGTTTCTCAGTAAAGGGAACTAACAAGGTTCTTTCTTTCTTTCTTTCAGGAACAGTGTAGCGGGCGCACGTGCCTCCACCTGGCTGTGGATCTGCAGAACCTGGCCCTCGTGCAGCAGTTAATCTCTTTGGGTGCTGACGTGAACAGCGTGAGCTACGGCGGCCACGTGCCGTATCACCTGACCTTCGGCCGGCAAAACGGCGAAATCAGGCAGCAGCTGTTCCTGAGGACGGCGTCGGAGCTGCGCGAGTTCCCCGACTCCGAGAGCGAGGGCGAGGACGACCTCATGTCCGATGATGAATGCGTACGTTTAATGCTTGTTTCTTCCTCACAAGCTGTTTAAAATCTGTTTAAATCTGTTTACACGAATAGTACGGATAGTGATTAATACGTTTCTTGTTTTTTCCTCACAGGGATACGACGACATTCAGTTTGTCGGGAAGTGAAGTAAAAAAAAAGAACAAGAAAAACAGCGCTGTGTTTTCCCATGAAGCAAGAAGGCAGCTGGTCCTCGTAATCCCAGCCGTGGATCACGTGACGAGACGAGACGTGACGTGGCGTGGCGGTTCGGTCTCCTCTATGCACAGCAGGAAGAAAGAAGGAAGAAACTTGAGGCTGAAATTGGTGCTCAGAAAGCTGGGGATTATGGGAATTTTTTTCTCCTCCTCAAAAATCCCTGAAGTGACTGTCCCTGAGATAAAAGTGTATTATATTGTAAAAAAACAAAAAGAAAGAACAGGATGCCTAAAGTTATATTTTTGTACTTGTAAATATTTAATTAGGACACTATTGTAAATGAATATATTATTGTGTATATGATCATAAAATGTTTTTTTATTATTAAAACGAACATTCCATTGAATCTTTCATCTGCTTGTTCATTTTTTCTATAAAAAAAAAGCATGTCACGTAAAAGCACGACGGAAAAGCTAAAAATCACTGACTGCATTCAGAGAAAATTCCTGACAGTCAACAGTATCGTTTCCGTAACGGAATCAGTGTCTCTGTGACTCAGAGGATGATTTTTTTTATTTATTTTTATTTATGTTGGTGGAGAGTGGGGTCATACGTGACTCACATCTAACCAGAGTTCCCCTATGGTTTACTTTTTGAAAAAGGAAAACCAAAAATTTCCTCTTGGCCTAGAGAACAGCGTGACGATAACTGAATCATCTGAAACAGTACAGTGATGAATCTCTGACTAAAAAAAAAATCCTTTATTGCACGACTTAAAATAAGCAGTTTGGGAATTTCCCAAATATTCCCAGTTGTGGAAGTACTGGATAAATCTTATAGTTAAAAAAAACCCACTGTAGCTCATATTTCCTTGTGATATATTTAATTAGTTATTAATTGAAAGAATTGTTTAGCTTTCAAAGCAACATGGTTTATAGAAGATACTAAAGGTCCTACATCTGTACAGGACAGTACAGTACCCTCTCTAACAGTGACATGTACTGTACATTAGATCTTGTCTTAGAATTAATGTCCAACATCTCAGAACTTTTTTTCCAAACTAAACATTTGGAGGATTCATGTAACCTTGAGGGAAAATCCACTGCTTTGTTCTCGTCTGACTTTAATCCCGAGGGGAAAACTTCAGTTAAATAACCATGCATCATCACACAGTCACATGCTGTGGGTGAATTCCAGCCTGAGTTCATCAGTTCTTAGTGCTGTTATACAGTATACGTGTATAAAGCAACTTAAATCAGGGACATGCTTGTATAATAAAGATAATAAGAAGAAGAAGAAGAAAAGAAAGAAGAAAAGAACCTTTAAGAATATACTGTAGGGTTCTTTAAGGGTTCCTTATATAACTAAGAGTTCACTAAGAGCTTTCTAAAATGTTGTAATACCAACTTTCTAACAGTGCTGAGAATCTGTTCTATATTTTTAATAATGTCCAGGCTACAGCTGTGTTTTTGTTAAAATACTAAATACACAGATCATCCATTACATTTAAACTTATATAAAAATATTGTATCGGTCCCCTTGTGCCACCAAAACAGGACCGCATGAGGGTGTGTGTGGTGTCTAGGAACCAAGACGTTAGCAGCAGATCCTTTAAGTCCTGGAAGTTGTGATCTGGAGCCTCCATGGATCTGACTGGTTTGTCCAGCACATCCCACTGATGCTCAGTCAGATTGAGATCTGGGGAATTTGGAGACCAAGAGGCCATTAGGGGACATTGTCACCATGAAGGGGTGTAACTTGGTCTGTAACAGTGTTTAGGTCGGTGTCACAGTAACATCCACATGAACACCAGGACCCAGGGTTTCCCGCTTCTCCTTCACTGGACCACTTTTGGTAGGAACTAACCCCTGCACACAGGGCTGCTGTTCTGGAGACGCTCTGACCCAGGAGTCTACACAGTTGGCCATTTTTCCGGCTTCTACTACATCAACTTCAAGAACTGACTGTTCACTTGCTGCCTAATAAATCCCAATCCTTCATAGATGCCATTGTAATGAGATAATCAATATTATTCACTTCACCTGCCAGTGATTTTAAAGTTACGACTGATCAGTGTATGATCTGAGTACGTTCACTGTGCTCTGTAAGTGCAGGTCAGTGTGTTTCACCTCTTTAAGTTTGTTGAAACAAATAAAAAAAATAATTAACGTCCACTATGAGTCCAGACGTGTCTGTTTCACTTATAAATGAAGAAATTAAATTAAAACGGTTCTGCATTTAATAAATGAGTTTTAGCACAGTATTAGTTGTAGTAGGGTTTATCCTGTAATAAAGCTACAGGACAGATAAACCCTGTAACCTCCCCCTCCTACCTGTCGAGTTTAATATCTCAGCGCTGAGTCACTGTTCAGTCGGTAAAGAGGCGTTAAAACATACGTGTGGAGAACCCCGACTTCTATCACTTCCATTTTCTTTCCCTGAAGAAGCGAAACATTTTCACTTCACATTCTGATAAATATGTGACTGTGTGGTTCAGAGTCTGAGAGCTGAACTTATTACACTTACATTAAAAAACACCGCATCTACACAAACAGTTCTAAGGGCTTTTATAGAGTCACTCATTAATTGAGACGACTAGCCCTTTAACACCTGACTCACAGGTTACACACCTCACACTTAGTAATACTCTCTTCTGTCTGTGTGAACGTTTGCGCACCCTGTACTGCTTACATTTAACCAATGTGTCAGTGTGACCTCTTTACATCACAGACAGAAAATCTGTAACACAAAATCCATCTACATTTAATGTACGTGTACAGATACAGTCTCACATCTTACACAGTGTGTGTTTTGGTCCCTTTGCATGGACATTGTATATATTACATTTATTATATATATATGCTTCCTGTCGTCCTAGATGCCAGGCATTTGAGGACTGCTCTCTTGCCATAAATGGACGTTGTAGAGTTTCAGTATTGTAGTACTGATCGTTATTGTATTGCGTAATCATTACCACATTTCGCATTGCTACACAATCTGTCTTTCCACCATGACATCATTTCACTCTGATTTGGCACACGGCACAAAACCCCGTTACCATGGTTACCAAACAGCTGCTCCACAGAGTTCTGGATTGCGATTGGTCAGAAGGCAGTGAGCGAATTCTTTTTCAGTAAGCTTTCGGACCAGAGATTTGAAAAACCGTTGGAGGAAGTTTATCCTTTTCCTACTTCCTCGTGTTCCTCGGGTCGGGACTCTCCGAGCAGGAACCGTGAGCGGTGCGTACGGTGATTGGTCCAGATATAAGTGTTTATGTTGAGTACAAACATGTTGCATGTTAAAAATCTGTATAAATCTCAGCAAAAAAACCCAAAACAAACACAGAAATATGGACTGAGAGTGAAGTCCAGGCTTTGTGGAGCTTTTTGCTTCTCTGGCATTTTTCTCTTTAATTCCACCACACAGTGAAGCATTGCAGACAGAAGCTGAAACAGGATTACAGGAAAATAAGAGACCATGGCATCCAAAGCAGGTCTGACGCACAGAAGTGACATCGCTATAGCAACCGTCAGCCGGCTTACGTCACTTCAGAGTTCCCACTGGCAGTTTGAATGCAAACAGGAAAAAATCCCCACATGGTACGTAGGTCTCAGGGGAGCGCTACACGGGGCAGATCCTCTCATAACCGCCTAGAACTATTTGATGCAAAAGCACCTCCTGTATAACAGCAGCTCTGACAGTAGTGCAGCTGCACATCGCAGCTCCTTCTAATACGTTATCGTTTCTATAGTAACCGCTCACTCACAGGGACCGTAGTAAACAGAATTAGTCATTAGTACAGTGGACAGTAGTAAAGCCATACTTTAATAAGTGTGTAAGTTTTCTTTATGAAGATGTTTATCTGACACGTATGGAAGGAGTCTCCAGTGTCGGCGTGTACGCTTCTTTGTGTTTGTTTTTTTTACCTTTCAGAGATAGAATAAAGAGAGGCTGATGAGGGAAAGACTGTTTATAGCTGCTATAATATACAGGGGTTAGACAATGAAACTGAAACACCTGTCATTTTAGACCACAATAATTTATGAGTATGGTGTAGGGCCTCCTTTTGCGGCCAATACAGCGTCAATTCGTCTTGGGAATGACATATACAAGTCCTGCACA
>JAOUQY010000036.1:11665978-11678068 GCA_028566355.1 Doras micropoeus | reverse complement strand
ACAGCTCTGCCCACCATATCAATCAGGTTGGGCAATTTCTGTGGGCGTTCGATAACTGACCCCACTCTTTTGACTTCCCGATACACCAGGGCAACAGACTCAACAAGATCATTAGAAAGGCCAGTTCAGTTCTGGGGACGAAACTGGATACAGTTAAAATGGTGGTGGAGAAGCGTTTGCTGGCAAAACTGTCAGCACGTATGAAGAACTCCTTCTACCCCCTCCACACAACACTACAGAGACAGAGGAGTTCACTGAGCAGCAGATTACTTCTGCCCTTCTGCCCTTCTGCCCTTCTACATGTCTGGCTCATGGGCTCTGGAGAGGGCATCCGCCTTCCCGTTCTTGGAACCAGGTCTATAAGATAGACAAAATGAAAGCATGAAAAAAATATCGCCCACCTGGCCTAACGTGAGGTTTTTATGGTCGGTAAAATTTATGACTGGATGCTTGGCTCCCTCCAACCAGTGCCTCCACTCCTCCAAGGCCAACTTGATGGCTAGTAGCTCTCGGTCCCCCACGTCATACTTTTGACGTGGCAGGGTGAGCTTACGTGAGAAGAAGGCCACTGGGTGAAGTTTAGTTGTTTGGCTCTGCCTCTGGGAGAGGACAATACCGACACCTTGACTGGAGGCATCCTGTTTGAAGATGGGTGCGGAAACAAACACCCTTTTTCATGCTTAGGAAGGCTTGGTCTGCTCCTGGGTTCCATTTAAGAGTCTTGGGGCCCCCTTTTAACAAATCCATGAGGGGGGCTGCTTGGCGACTGAAGTTCCTAATGAACCAGCGGTAGAAGTTGGCAAAGCCCATCTTCTTAATTCCCTTAAAGAAGTGGGCCGTTTCCACTGGGTTATTGCTTCCACCTTTTCACGGTTCATAGAGACCCCTTCGGGCCCGATGTGATATCCACTGTGGACTGGTGAAACTCGCATTTTTCTTGCTTGATGAACAGATGGTGCTTTAGTAAGCGTTGGAGCACCTGTTGAACCTGTTCAACATGGGTAGCATAACTGGGGGAGTAGATTAAGATATTGTCAATGTACGAAATCACATAGTGGCCCAGCAGATCTCGAAGAACCTCATTTATAAAATATTGAAAGATGCTGGGTGCTGAAGCCAGGCCATATGGCACAAGTTCAAGTTCAAGTTCAAGTTCAAGAGGCTTTATTGTCATTTCATCTATATACACAGTACACAGTGAAACGAAACAACGTTCCTCCAGGACCATGGTGCAACACAACAACACAGTGCAGACACGATCACAAGTGTAACACAGAACAAGTGCAAACAGATAGTACAATACAATGGCGACAGTACATTACATTGCATTACATATATATAGAGTGCAAACACTTGTAATGCCTGGACATGGTGCTAAATGCCCTCTTCCACTCGTCGCCCTTCCGGGTCCGGATGAGATTATAGGCACTTCGGAGATCCAGCTTGGTGAAAAGCTTGGCTCCTCTGAGTTGTTCGAGGGCTGAGGGGAAAGTGGGAGAGGATGTGGATATTGGACCAGTACTTTATTGAGGCCTCTGTAGTCAATACAAGGTCTAAGACCACCTCCTTTCTTTTCAATGAAGACCCTGCAAAGGTGGGGATGAGGAATGTCTGATGTGCCCCTGCTCTAGGGCTTTTTGAATGTAGTCTTCCATTGCCTGGTGTTCATATAGGAACAAGGCATACACCTTGCTGCGAGAGGGGTGCAGCCTGGTAGGAGGTGATGCTGTATAGTTAGTGCTGTTAATTCTACTTCTTTTTTTATTTACTGTTTATCTGTATGTATGCTGCTGGAAAAAACAAATTTCCCTCTGCAATTAATAAAGGGCAGTATGTGTGTGTGTGTGTGTGTGTGTGTGTGTGTGTGTATGCATGATGGACAGTATGTGTGTGTGTGTGTGTATGCATGACAGGCAGTGTGTGTGTGGGTCTGTGTATGCATGACCGGAAGAATGTGTGTGTCTGTGTGTGTGTGTGTGTGTTTGTATGCATAACGGGCAGTGTGTGTGTGTGTGTGTATGCATGAAAGACAGAATGTGTGTGTGTGTGTGTGTGTGTGTGTGTGTGAAGGGCAGTTTGTGTGTGGAGTAGCTTGTATGAATTATTAACAGTGTGTGTGTGTGTGTGTGTGTGTGTGTGTGTGTTTGTATGCATATCGGGCAGTGTGTGTGTGTGTGTGTATGCATGAAAGACAGATTGTGTGTGTGTGTGTGTGTGTGTGTGTGTGAAGGGCAGTTTGTGTGTGGAGGAGCTTGTATGCATGATGAACAGTGTGTGTGTGTGTGTGTGTGTGTGTGTGTGTGTGTGTGTCAGGGAGCTGTTGAACTGCTTGTTGCAGAAAATAAAACCAGACTTTTCTAAGACTGGAGCAATGTTACTGTAATGACCTCACCCTTGTAGTGCGAGTGTTTGTACTGAGAGCATTGTAAATGATCATGTAGGCCTCAAAACAAGACTAGAAGCAGTCATTAGAGTAAACTCAAGTGATCAGGCCAAGTGTGAAAATGTTCTTAACACATTTGTATAAGTGTTACTGGCTGCAGCAGCTCTTTCACATCATGCAGTTGTTTCAGTTTTTTGTGTTTTTCAACCCCCTATTGTGTTTGAAAAGAGTTTACACCCTTAGGGTTCACGGGTCAAATCTGACATGTGTTTAATCCGTGAACACTAAGGGTGTTTATACATGATAGGCAATGTGTGTGTGTGTGTGTGTTTGTATGCATGACGAGCAGTTTGTGTGTGTGTGTGTCTGTGTGTCTGTGTGTTTGTATGTGTGATGGACAATGTGTGTGTGTGTGTGTGTGTGTGTGTGTGTGTGTGTGTGTAAGCATGACAGCATTGTGTCTGTGTGTGTGTGTGTGTGTGTGTATACATGCATGAAGGGCAGTGTGTGTGGGGAGGGGGCCGTAGGCATGATGAGCAGTATGTATGTGTGTGTGTTTGTGTGTGTATTCACAATAGGCAGTATGTGTGTGTCTTTGTGTTCATGATGGGCACTGTGTGTGGTATAAAATCTGTTATTGTAATCACTGTTCTGGTTGGAATTTTATTAAAAAATATTTTTTTTATATACAAAATTATTATTATTATTATTATTATTATTATTATTATTAATAGAGTTACTGTATAAAGTTTCCACCCAATATAGAATATTTTCTCTATTGAAACTTTATTTAAAACTTTTTTTAAACTTATTTACTTATGTAATACAGAACAATAGGCAAAACACAGAGTTCATAAAACTATTAATGTGTTGGGAACAGGGCAGGCAAACACCACATTCTGGCTTGACAAACTGGTGTGGCCGCAGGCATGACAGAGACCCCCTCCAAGGGTCTAACTCCGGGAGCCCTTACTCTCTTCCTGGGTCTTCCTGGCTTGCGGAGACCTGGCTTGTGGGGGTACCTGGAGTGTAAGAAAGTCTATGGATAAATGTGACCAGGGTCTCTCTGGAATAGGCAGTGGGTGTAGTTTACCTGCTGGTAAGGTGCGGGGTACCTTGGTCTGGGTGCAAACAGGACATGAAGCAATGAATTCTTGGACATCAAGGGCCATGTGGGGCCGCCAGTACTTGGATCAGATGAGCTCTGTGGTGTGCCGCGTCCCGGGGTGCCCTGTCACTGGTGTGACATGGCCCCAGGTGATGAGGGAGATATGCAGGGAAGAGGGCACGAAGAGTTTACTCGGGGGACACTGGATACTCCCTCTGATGGGTTGGAGCTCACATATTTTCTGGTCCAGCTCCCAGACTATGGCTTGCAAGGATCTCGACTCTGGGATGATAGGTTCGGGCTTCATGGCTTCATGAATTCGGGACAAAGCATCTGCCTTGGGCAAAGTTGAAACAGGAGAAGAAAATCACCCACCTGGCCTGACGTGAGTTCAGACGCTTCACAGCTCTGATGTATTCGAGGTTCTTGTGGTCTGTAAAAATAGAAACCAGGTGTTTGGCCCCCTCTAGCCAGTGTCTCCACTCCTCCAAGGCGAACTTGATTGCGAGCAGCTCCCAGTCCCCCACGTCATAGTTTTGTTCAGCGGGTGTGAGCTTGCGGGAGAAGTAGGCCACGAGCTGTTGTAGTATGGCTGGCTGACCCTGCCTCTGAGAGAGGATGGCAACCACTCCCTGGTTGGATGTATCGACCTCTACTGTGAAGGGGAGGTTGGGGTCTGTTTGCTTAAGGATGGGTGCTGACATGAATGCCTTCTTAAGGCACTGAAAAGCTTGGTCTGCTTCTGGGCTCTACTTTAGGGTCTTGGAACCACCTTTGAACAAGTCTGTGAGGGGGGTTGCTAGAACATTGAAATTTTTATTAAATCTATGGTAGAAGTTAGCAAAGCCTAAGAATCTGCGCAGTTCTCTCACTGTTGTGGGGGCTTTCCACTGGGTGATGGCCTCTACCTTTTGACAGTTCATTGATACTCCCTAGTTCATTGATACTATCAAGATGTCATCCATATAGACAATTACACTTTTTCCTAGCATGTCGCAAAAGATTTCATTGACTAGATACTGGAACACACTTGGAGCAGAAAGCTAGGCCCTACAGCATAACTAAGTGTTCATAATGTCCAGAAGTTGTGCTAAAGGCAGTTTTCCACTCATCCCCTTCTTGAATTCTGATGAGGTTATAAGCGCTCCAGAGGTCCAACTTGGTGAATATCCTCACACCTCTGAGCTGCTTCAAGGCTGAGGGGACGAGTGGAAGGGGGTACGATATCTGACCGAGACCTTATTCAGGCCCCAGTAGTCAATGCCCCAGTAGAAAATGCCTCCTTTCTTCTCCAGGGGGATGAGGAGTGCTTGATATGACCCTGCTTCAGGGCTTCTTGTATATAGTCCTCCATAGCTCGGGGAGAGACAAGGCATAGACTTTGTTGCAGGGGTGGCACAGTCGTATGGCACAGTCATAGGGTCAGTGAGGAGGTAGCCCCTCGGCCATTCCTTTATCAAACACCTCCATGCAGTCTTGGTATTCTGGGGGAAGATGAACTTCAACATGAGTCTCTGGGGTGGTTTGAATGTGTGGTTCGAATGGGGCAGATCTCCAGGTTCAGACAATTTTTAAAACAGAAAGGGGACCACTTCCGGATCTCCTCTTCTCTCCAGGAAATCACTGGATCATGTAGGCGCATCCAGTTAATTCCCAGAATGACTGGGTGCTTAGGTGAATTGATGAGCATCGATGAGAGAGATGAGTTCTTCGTTGAACATGCCAATCCTGAGCTTAATGGGAACGATCTGATGGCTGACTGTGCCACTCCTGATGGGGGCGCCATCCACTGCCTTGATCTGGAATGGCGACTTGTCGGGATGCCGTGTGTCTCCGCTGTGACTCGATTGATAAATCTGGCTGTGGCTCCGGAGTCCAAGAGGAGGGCGGTGAATGAACAAGAAAAGTTTTGACAGGCAATCTGAACTGGGAAGGTGAGCTCACTAGGGGTCAGAGAAACAGTGCTACTCATCGCATGCACCAGAGTGTGGTATTTGATACCACCCCTGGTGCGTGTAGTAGCAGAAGGCCTGGTTCCGACAGTTCACGATGGCATGGCCACTTTCCCCACAGTAGAAGCACAGGTGCAGAGCAGCCCTTTGCTTCTTCTCCTGGCTCAAAAGGTGCAGTGGTCCCAGGACCATGGGTTCCGGCTCCTCCGTCCGGTCTTCTGGTGTGGTGCTGGTGGGTCAGTTCCGCAGGAGGTTATCTAGAGCTATGGCTGTGGTGATAAGGGTGTCCAGGGACATGTCGATGTCTCTGCATGCCAAATCTCTCTGGACCTCGACGTTGAGTCCTTTATGAAATGGAGCTTTGAGGGCCACCTCATTCCACCCACTCTCAGCAGCCAGTGTTTCAAACTTGAGGGCATAATCCGCTGCCCTCCGGTTGCCCTGCAAGAGAAAGAGGAGTCGCTCCCCAGCACTCTGGCCATGAGTGCTATGATTAAACACCTGCCGAAAGCGATCAATGAAACAAGCATAAGATCAAGCATCCTCATTTGCATGATGCCAAAGGGCAGTTGCCCATTGGAGGGCCTTTGCACTGAGCAGGCTTATGATCATGGTGACACCCCTTGGGTTTTCCACCATACCGCTCTGGCAAGGTGCCGACAATGCGGGTTGCCGATAGGTGTGCAGTTTCCCCATGCTGTCGGACAGCCTCCCAGTGGTGCATGGTGGCGCAAACCTCCTCCAATTGCTGCGTGCCATGCAGCAAGTTTTGCTGCAGCTTACAAATGTCTGCTGACTCCATGTGAGGCGGATCAACCTGTAATGATCCCACACAGGCTGCAGTCATGTGCAGATATATTTTTTGTCATGCAGGAAAATAGGCAAAACACAGAGTTCATAAAACAACAACCAAAGTCCAATAAATCAAGAGTGCTCAGAGCATGGTTAAACAACAGGTGAGAGGCACAGGAATATCAACGAAAGTCAAGTTCAAAGCACAGAAGGTAGTCCGTTAGTGTGTCGGGAACAGGGCAGGCAAACAGCACACTCTGGCTTGACAAACTGGGGAGAAAACAAACAAGATTGAGGAAGCAAGAAAAAGTAAACTAAGAACTAAACTGTGATAAGAGACAAGACTAGTGGAAAGATACTTAACTTGGGAAAAAGCACTGAAGATCGTATAAATGAATGATGTGAAGGCAGTATAACAAACGTCGATCCATGCTGAGGATGGCTGAATGAGTCCCTTTTATCCTCCCCAGCGTGGCTAAATGAGCTCATCAAAATGGCCACCAGCAGGGGTGCCCGATTAGGTGGGCCATGTGGGAGTTGTAGTCCCTGTTTGTAGTTCCCCCACAGGGCGTCACAGACGTATCTGCAGGCATGACACTTATGTGTATTATTGTTCAGGTGCTTCATAAGGCAGTCATCAAATTCCCACCAATCAGGTAATCCAGTCTTCTGTTCATTCTGATTTTATTCTATTAAATAAATACACATCTGACCTACAGTCCACAATGCACAGAGAATTTTAATAGACAACTATTTACAAAATACCAATTACGTCAATATTTTTAGTCATTTAATCTCCTTGGCTGGAAGTGTCGACTTCCACGATAAACAGGAGATCAGGGTCTGGTTGTCTTAGGATGGCTCCCATCCTAAGACAACCAGACCCTGATCTCCTGTTTATGAATGCCTCCTTCAGGAGCTGAAAAGCTAGATCTGCTTCCTGGCTCCATCTCAATGACTTGGCTCCCCTCTTCAAAAGATCAGTGAGAGGGGCTGCAAGGAGGATGAAGTTCCTAATAAATCACCTATAAAAATTGGTGAAACCTAGGAAACTTCTCAGTTCTCTGACTGTGTTGGGGCGCTTCCACTGCATGGTGGCTGCAACCTTCTGATTGTTCATGGACAGCCCCTCTGGCCCAATGTGGCAACCCAAAAACTCAGTGAGTGACTGGTGGAATTGGCACTTATCCTTCTTTATGAAGAGTTGATGCTGGAGAAGTCATTGTAGTACTAGGCAAACCTGCTTGATGTGGGTGGCCAACTCTGGGGAAAAGATCAGGATGTCATCAATGTAGGCCAAGATACAGTTGCCTAACAAGTCTCTGAAGATTTCATCTATGAAGTGCTGGAAAACACTTGGGGCTGAGGCTAAGCCATAAGGCATAACTAGCTATTCGTAGTGGCCAAAGGTGGTGCTAAATGCTATCTTCCACTCATCTCCCTCTCTGATCCTGATTAGGTCAAGCTTGTTAAGACTGTTAGACTGTGGCCCCTTGGAGCTGCTCTAGGGCCAAAGGGACGAGAGGAAGTGGATAGGAGTATCTCACCTAGAGCTTGTTCAAACCTCTGTAGTCAATACAGTGATGAAAACTGCCTCCTTTATTCTCCACAAAGAAGAACCCCGCTGAGGTGGGCTGGATGTATCCAAGCTTTGGTGGAGTGATCAAACACTTGGTGAAATAACATGACATAATTCATATAGGTGCATGTTTGCTCACCTGAGTGGTGCCACATGGCCGTGGCCCATTGGAGTGCCTTGCCACTGAGCAAACTGATCACTATGGCCACCTTTTGCTGATCAATCTGTCCCTTGTTAAGCGTGAAGTAAAGTTCACACTGGAGGAGGAACCCCTTACATTCATCAGGTTTACCTCTGTATCGCTCCTGTAAGGCACCAGGCGCGTGTGCCTTCAATGTGAGAGTTGCCCCCCCATGCTGCCTGATTGTCTCCCAGTGGCAAAGGGTGGTGCAATGCTCCTCCTTGCTGCATGCTGTATACCAGTGCTCGCTGCAAACTAGCACTGTCTGCTGACTCCATAGTGTCAGGATCAACCTGTAATGATCCCACACTGAAGGTTGGAGTCAAGTGAAGTAAAGCTTTTTAAATAAGAGTGAAGTGCAGTCACTAAGGTCCTGGGAACAACATTCCATAGTTAGTGGGGCTAAGGAACTGATGGATCTGCCTGTAATGATCCCACACTGAAGGTTGGAGTCAAATGCAGTAAGTTTAATTTCACACAGGTAATGACAGAAACACAAAAACATACAATAGACTAAAGCACAGAGCGTGATGAACAAAAACTAGCAAGAGGGTAAAAAGGCAACAACAAGAACAGTCCAAAGCTCAGAAGATGTCCAAAATGTGGAGGGAAGGCAGGGCAGGGAACACCACGCTCTAGCAGCAAAAAGCAGGGAAAAATGGGACACAACGGAAACAAACATGAGCACGGGTAAGGCAAGGTTCAAAGAAGTGGCAAAGTCCAAAAGGTAAGTGAAACAACAACAAATATTTGGTTTGGCTTATCAATAAGGCAGATGAGAAGCATCCGTAATGAGAGCTTACTGTTGATCCACGCTGGGGAGAGTTTACTGTGTCCTTTTGTTCTCCCCAGCATGGGTTCCAGATTGCTGGCAGGTGCTCATCGTCGTGGCCTGTTCATGGCAGCTGTAGTTTTCTCTTGTAGTCTGACATTAGGGTGCTTTTGGCACCCTCTCGTGGCCACGGGCGTAACACTGCCCCTCATTGATGTCATTCTGGTCTTGGGTGCTACCAGCAACCCAGAACTGGAGGTCCTAAGAGCTCAAGCAGACCTGTAGGTCTGTAGCAGCTGAGAGAGATAAGGCAGGGAGGGGCCATATAGGGCTAGTGAGAAACATGTATTTAATTTTTTTGTGAAGTAGGTACCCAGTATAGCTGATTAGGTAACAGTGAAATGTTCACTGAATATTTTGTATGATAATGACCCTAGCAACTGAGTGTCGATTGTGTTGAGGTCTATTTAGTGATTGGAACAGGAATTTGCATACTGCTCCTGATCCTCTCATTCATCTTTTCATTTTACACATAGAAAATCCCATCACAAAACATTTTTATAGTCTTTTGAGTTTTGAAGGCGTCATAATTTTTTAGGCCTGTGTAGGAAACTTTGCAGAACTTTGTGTCACAAAGGCCACGTATGGTCTCAGATTCATGTTGTGTGTGTCCTGAATTTCTGTCAAACACTTTCACAACTTTATAGCCAGAAATGTCTTCAAAGCCAGAAATGATGAGACTGACCCTATTGTCTTCAGCATGCTTGTCCATCTGTTTGCTTAAGGCTGCTTTTCTTCCAGTCTTTATCACACAGTCATCATGGTCTCCAACTATGGAGTCATCTACTGTCATTTCATCCCAAAGTGTTTTAAGATTATCTCAGAAAACATGTAGGTTGCTTCATGGGTTATGAGTAATGAGTAATTACACAATGAAGTAATTACTCAATGAATAATGAGTAATATTTATTTAATATTTTATTTTAATATGAATAGTTTATATTAATATTATATATTTACATATTTACTCATTTCAAGCTGTATGATCTTATTCTATAGGCAGGAAACTATGCTCCTTTCCAGAAGTAAATGCTTGAAATAAGTAAAAATATCTGAAAATAGAATGACCTCGGCCCACCACCAGAGGGAGACAGAGAGCTGCCTTTCAGAAATTAGTGGCAACTAACTCCACCTGTGATTGACCTATTTAATTTAAGGGCTGCTTACAGGCTCAGGCTTGAGCTCCCTGTGTCATCGCTGTACTGAAACTAAGATGGTAGTTTGGTTGAAAGCTTCTTGTTTTCTGTAAAAAGCAGAATGCAGATTTCCATGGTGTGAATCACACATTCCCACAATGGTCATATTCAACATTTTTGCATTATGGTGCATCATGTCACTGTGTATTCTTACACCCCTCCTATAAACAGGCTTAATAATCTTACATTTGGTTAAATATCTAAAAGATGATTATGCTTCTGTCATAGCTTAGACATGAACTTTAAATATGCTGGCACAGATATCTTTTTTATATATTAATAAAGTTTATAATTGTTTAGGTGCAGCTAAATTGTTTTTTTTTTGTAGGTCATTAATATAATTATGTCTCTTAGTCATGGGCCAAGAGCTTCTCATAATGGTAAAATCAAACACCACAATCAGGTGAAATGTGATATCAGTGACTTCAGCCATAAGGTGGTTGTTGGTGCCAGATGGGCTGTGTTGTGTATTTCAGACACTGCTGATCTCCTGGGAATTTTACAGATAAAAGTCGTTTAGACAGAAGAGTGTGTGACAGGGGAGTCTCGTCTGATACTGCTCATCACCCAGAAACTCTGAGTCTAAATAAAGTACCATAAAATAAGTATGGTGGTTGTCTGTTTAGATATGCTCCCCTGACGCCATCACATGAAGGATGCCATGGATCATTTGTATCTGGCATTACAAGCTTTTGTGTTCACGGTGCTGCACAGGCCAGGGGTTGGGGCCAAATTCTTTGTTTTAAAAAGATATCCTGCTACAGATTGTGTTACATTCCAAAGACACGAGCCCAAATAAAAATCGCTCATGCGCTTATGGGTCTACTATGTTCTCTGATATGTGCACTGCTAGGATGTATGAAAGCATGTATACCTGAAAGAATATAACTAAGCATTGTTTTCCAGAACATACTACCCCAGAATTAAGTTGTTTTCTTCCCCTTGGTTACTGACACCTCTCCTAGTAAATAGGTATAAAAACTGGTTTTTCCTGTTCTCTCCATCACGTGATGGATTACAGAACATGAAACGAAATTCCCACAGAAGGTCTTTAAGTTTGACTGTACCTCAGATAGTGGACAGCAGCAGTGTCAGACAATGTCAGTCCATTTTTTTCATTTGCAACATGGGTTCTTATTGCTGTTTCTACATGCTAGGGGTGACTCTGATTTCTGGGAGTCTGGTACTCTGTGGTGTTACACGGACACTCTGTGGAGCTTATTTGCCTGGGGATATTGTCATCGGGATCCTGAGCTCAGTTCACTCTAACGTCACAAAGTTTTATAGCTCAAATCGTCCATACACAGCATGTACAGAGTGAGTATGCGTAATGTGTTATTTTACCCATGTTAGAACCATAATAGTACTTCTGTTTACAATTCTGTTTACAAAGCCACACATTTTAATTGCTGGTTCCTCTTCTCGTGTTTTTCAGCTTTAATCTAATATCCTTTGTGCAGTCTTTGGTGATAATCCAGACAATAGAAACGATCAATAACTCGAGCTTTCTGCCTGGAATTCAGCTTGGATATCTAATGTGTGATCCATGTGCATGTGCGTCCAAAGCCTTGCACTGTGTGGAACACATGATTGCGGTTAATGGGTCACTTCCTGTTCTGTCTGACTACTCCAACTTCAGTTCACCTGTGAAGGCTTTCTTGGGAGAAAGATACTCTGAATTATCCATTCCTGTTGCAAAGCTGCTCAGTCTCTACATGATTCCTCAGGTAAAACGCATGATGTGATGGGGGTCTAGGTCTGAGAACAACAAATGTATAGAAACACACACATTAAACTCACTAATTAGAAGAATTATAGGCATGTAAACCTTTGTGTCTGAATCTCTGTGAAAGAGTCTGTGTGCATTTGGGTTAAGATGTGCTTCTTTAAAGTATTTCAAAAAGGAAGCATGGTTCATGTTAAAGCTTCAAACCTATTTAAAATACGTGTGATCTTAAATATATAAATGCAAAATACTGAGCAACTTTGAACACACATACAGGGGTTAGACAATGAAACTGAAACACCTGTCATTTTAGTGTGGGAGGTTTCATGGCTAAAGTGGAC
>JAOUQY010000036.1:10998480-11009093 GCA_028566355.1 Doras micropoeus | reverse complement strand
TGGCCGCAAAAGGAGGCCCTACACCATACTAATAAATTACTGTGGTCTAAAATGACAGGTGTTTCAGTTTCATTGTCCAACCCCTGTACATGTGCTAATATATAAAGAGGTAATGTTTATTAAAAAATTAAAAAAATTAATTATTAAAAAAATTATTTTATTCAACAGACAACTGGGGTTGTATAGAATGTTTAAACAAAAAATATATGTTTAAAAAAATGTTTGTAATGAAATGAAATTCTAATATAAATTGTAATATATATTCAATTATATTTTATTATTTAATCAATATTTTTTATAACTAAATGTATTAATTACTTGTATTTAATTTATTTTTATTTTGTATTTTTTTATATTTTTTATTTTGTATTTTTTTTAATTATGTAATTATTTTCTCAATAATGAATTGATGAATTATTTAATCATTACAATTATTTTATTTATTTTATTTAAATTAATTTAATACATACTGTACAGGCTGTCCCCAAAGTCTCCACACATCAGCAAAAATGAACAAAGTCAAATAAACAAATAAAATATTATATTTTATATTTTGAATATACCAACACAGAGAATATTTTGTAAATATTTTGTAAATATTTTGTACAATTTTGTAATGAATATTTTGTAAATAAAGGTACATTTATCTACAATGTCCCATTTTCCCTCAGTATTTTTTAAAAATGTGCAACTGATGTAGAAATAAAATATTTAAAAATATTTATAAAGCTATTTTTTCATGGTAATAATATGATTAATGCTTGTATATGATTTAAAAAACATTATTATGATTATTAATTTTATTCAGACAGAGATAAGGCATTGCATACAAGCCTATTGAACATCGACGTGTTGTCGTTTCTTTAGGTTTGTCCCTTTATTTTTATGTTTCTGATGTAGACTGAAAGTGCAGTGGGACGTCTTTTTAACCTCTGATTCTTACTGCATGCAGGTGGGACCACATGTAAGATAATCGACTCTCTGCTGAGACGGATACAGCTGCACGCCAGGCTCGGCCTTTGCTTTCTCACCCTGTCGCTCTACATTACATTCAAAACTGTTTTTTTTTTAAATGACTTTTCTATTGTTGACTGAGCACCTGGTTTCCATCCATATCACTGTGAAAACAACATTCTCAATGTCCTGCTATTAGCATTGTGCTGAGTGGTATGAATGGGAAATGAATGGGAATGTTTATATGAAATGGCATGGATTCGTATAAAAATATATATTACTGCAAATTATTCCAAAGTATTATGTCCTTGTCTGGAGTAAGGACACATGAAAGCATTTTTCACAACATATTTCGCATTTGATTTTTATAAGCCTATAAATAAAAATGACTAGCTGTCCAGATTTAATGCTAATCCAAGCAAACGAGAGAGATAATGAGCACAGAGAGAGCCGGGCTGCTTGGAAGGATGGATTATAGCAATTTAGACACAGAAATAAAAGATTTATTATTTCTTGAAGTAACCTTTAAGTCCCAGGCATGGGGTTTAGTGTTTAACACGTGCTGAACTAAAAGAAAATAACGTTGTGTTATTTATCTCCACAACAGCCCCCCACCACCACCTCCACCTCTCCCTCCACCCCTCCCTCCACCCCGCAGTGTCTCGTTAATGTCATAAACATGTTCCTATTTCTCTTAGCGTAATGACTGAGCCACTTCAATGCGTTCTGCAGTCTCATCTTTAGCTGTTTCCAATAACGTCTGCAGCTCCAGCATGTCTCACAGCGGCATATTTTACACACGGTCGAGCGTGCCTTTTTTTTAATGCCTGAATGTTCTGGATGCATGCCTCTGTTTCCACAACACAAATGAACCAATTTACCTCGTGTGCTGCAGCCGCTAGCTGTAAGTTATAATAATATTATGAAAAGATAAACGGTCAGCGCTTGTTGTCGTCACCATCAACAGGCTGAAAAGCCGAGCAAGTCAACCATCAAGGGCACCTGAAGGGATGAGCGAGAAGCGCGCGTGTGTGTGTGTGTGTGTGTGTCCTCATGTCCATGTGTCATTACATTTGTCACACATTCACAGTCTATGGATATTATTATTATTATTATTATTACTGGGCTCAGGTGAATCCTGTTTGTTTCGGGCAGTGGTAGCTCAGTGGTTAAGAGATTGAATTACTAATTGGAAGGTTGTGAGTTCATATCCCAGCACCACCAAGCTGCCACTGTTGGGCCCTTGAGCAAGGCCCGTAACCCTCATCTGCATAAATGAGATAAATGTAAGTCACTCTGGGTAAGGGGGTCTGCCAAATGTATACATGTAAATGTTTTGATTATCTTTGAGGTGTCTCTAAGACTTTACTGGAGTCCACCTGTAGTTTGTTTGCATCAGTGTTTATTCATAACAGACACAAGGTTACATTGATACACGTGTTTTTCATCAGTATACAAGGGGATGGGGATCACCTGGGATCAAGCCCAGGGTCTTCTTGCTGTGGGGCAGCGGTGCTACCTCCCCAAGCCACCATGCTGCTCCAACCTGTAGTAAATTTAACTGACTGGACATGGTTTAGGAAGACACACAAGATATAAGTTCCACAATTCACGGTGTATGTCAGACCAAAAACCAAGCCATGAAGTCCAAGAAACTCTCTGTAGACCCCCATAATCAAATTCTATCAAGAGTTAGATCTGGGCAAGTCTGTAATCTCTCAGTGGTCTCCATCACTGGAACCATCAGGACTCTAGAACTCATGATCCAGCCAAACTCAGATGGACTCCACCAGCTGGACAATCATCATAGACATACTCCATCAATCAGGACTTTATGAAATCTTTTCTTCAGCCATGATACAGCTGAGTAAAGGGCCTTGCTCAAGGGACCAACCAAAGCAGTTGATCAGTAGCCCAGAACCTTAACCCATGAGAGCACAAGAAAAAGATGTTCTTGTCTGATGAAAGAATTTGAGTGAATTCTACAGCTGGCAAAACAGGGTACTTCTCATAGACTGGCTAATATCATCCCTATGGTAAAAAATTTGTATTGGGAATCCTGTAACCAAGCTGGAAAGGCCTTGGGTCAGGGGGGTGACCGACTACCCAGTGGCCACTCTAATAGATCCTCAGAAGCCTTCTGCAGAGATTGGAGAACCTGCCAGACATACAACCATATCAGAAATTCTCTGGGAAAGGACTCTGGGAGAACTAGGAAAAAAGATTCTCTGGTTTGATGACATCATAATTAAAGATTTTGGGCAGAACTCAGAGTGTTACTCAGGCAGAACCAGGTACTGCTGAATAACCGGCTAATATCATCCTTATGTTGAAGCACGATGATGACAGCTTCATTCAGTAAGAGGTGCTTCTCAGCAGCATCAGGGACAGGGAGGTGGGTCAGAATTGACAGAATGCAGATAAATACAGAGAGGTCCTTGCTCCAGAGTACACACCACCCCAGACTGGAGTAATAGTTCAGCTTGACTACAACCCAAAGCACACAACCAAGACAACGCTGGATTGTCTTTGAGACAAGTCTCTGAAGTGGCCCAGCCAAAGCCCAGACTTGAACCCCACTGAACATCTGTGCCTAGAGTTGAAGATGGCAGTTCACCAACACCTCCCATCCAGTCTGATTGAGGTTGAGAGGATCTGTCAGGAGGAATGGGAGAAACTGCCTAAACGCAGGTCTGGAAAGTTTGTAGATGTATCCAAGAAAACCCGAAGCTGTAACCGCTGCCAAACGCGTTTCTACAGGGCCTTGCAAAAGTATTCAACCCCCTTGAAAGTCATCACCATTTTCTGGTTTTCAAAATATATTTGCATATCAGTATTGTCATTGTCACACGTATGCTTTAGCTAAAAGCTAAATAACTTATTCATCTACTAAAATAAAAAATAAATAAATAAATAAATATTCAACCCCTATACAGTATATTAATATGTGATAGAGAACCCCTTTGCTGCTATAACAGTCTTAAATCTTTTGAAGTCAGACACGTCCAGCTTTGCCCATTGTTCTGCCGTGTTTTCTCCCTGTTCTTCTTGGTAGAATTTATATCTAACATCTAGGTTGATAGGATGGTGCTCCTGGACTATAGCTCCACAGATTCTCAGTAGGATTTTGAACAAGGCTTTGACTGAACGTGAATATTCACTTTCTTGTGTTTGAGCCACTCCAGTGCTGCTTTCGCCTTCTGTCTTGGGTAATTGTCCTACTGGGAGGTAAGCCCTCTCCCGAGCCTTAGTTTTACAAAAGAGTTGCTTACAGATGACAAATTTCCCCACATTATTCTATTACTCCTTCCATATTACACAACTGGGATGATGTTTTCTTGAGGCATTGGTAAGTGTTAGATTTACGCCACATGTAGTGCTTTGAGGATTGACCAGAAAGCTCTATTTTGGTCTCACATACCATAAAACCCATGACCATAAAAACTCTTTCCCACATCTTAAGCAACATCCATGCATGCTTTAATGTGGATATTCAAAAACAATGGCTGTTTTGTCACCCACCAGGAGAGTCAAGTTTGATGAAAAGCTCTTAAGATTGTGAACTCCTACACCTGCACATCCCAGTTCCAGCTATTGAACTTTGTCGATTTTTCAGGGTGATGGCTGGACTGTCCAACTTGTTTCCTTCCAAACAAGTTAATATCTTCCTCGGATGCTTGGTTTGCCTTTTCTACAACGCATCTGGGTGGTCTGATGGGACGTCCACTTTCTTCTTGTGGATCCAGTGGTGATAATTTGGGCATAATTTAGTCCTTGTGTCCTCTGTTATTTCACAACCTGGCTGTTGATTCTTAGACAGAGTGGTTTTTTATAACCAGGAGCAGATCTCTACCCCAACCACTCATCCAGTAGGCAGTAATTATGAAGAGCTATGTAGGCAGTAGGCAGTAATCATGAAGAGTTATGGGGAAAATAAGTGGCACCTCTGTATCATTTGCGAATAATTTGTCATCTTAATCTTTATTTAGCACAGGGGTTTGAATACTTATGCAGTACTGGTGCAGTACTAATACATACGTATATTTTATTTGACTAAAGAATAAATGTTCACAATGAAAGGTAATATGTTTTTAAAAAGAAAGGCATAATGAAAAATTGCAGTGCGGTATTGTAAACAGAAATCTGAGCAGCAGCAGCAGCAGCAGCAGCAGGTAAATGAACATTTCTTTATGTTAGAGTTCTTTATGACGTGGTGATTGGAAATCCTAACAAACGAGCATAATGATTGCATGTTAAAGTGAGGGATAATTATGAGGCGGTGGTGTTATTGTGAGTGTCCGAGCGAGGTCATGTGCCCTCTCTGTGTGAGGCCAGCGCTGTGCCTGCACCTGGTCCTCCTCCTCAGGGCTAATGCCAGCCTGCCATTGTGCTCTATTCATTTCCATCCCATTCGCTCTTTTTCCCTCTCTCTTTTTTTCCAGAATGCATCTGCACAGATGGGCGATGGACAGAAACACCGGGCAGCTGACCATCCAAAAACTTCCCAAACACACGGTGGCTGCTGTGGCAACGGAGAGTGAGGGACGATCGTGAAGAGAGTCCAGTAATGTGCATGTGCAGCAAAATGACAGCCTGGCCATGCTGAGCTTTACATTCAGTCTTTATTCTTTTATTCGCTCTGGAATTTCTCAGAATTCTCAGATCATTACTTCAGAAAATGAGATACTACACCCAAATTTCCTTTTAATCAGAATAACACTTGTTTAAAGTATACAACCCTAAATATGTGTTAATATTTGTGCATTTACTTTACACAGAATTTTTGTTTTTATTAATGCTGCTGGTGTTGGTGGTGGTGGTATTTGTGTTGCTGGTGATGGTATTTTTGGTGTCATTAGTATTGTTGGTGGTGTCCGTGTTGTTGTTGTTGGTGGTGATGGTGGTGTCACTAGTATTGTTGTTGGTGTTGGTGTTGGCGATATGGGTGTTGTTGGTGGTGTTGTTCTTGATATTGGTGATGTAATTATTGTTGTTGGTGGTGTTCATGGTGTTGTCTGTGGTGGTGGTATTGGTGTTGGTGGTGGTATTGTTGGTGTCACCAATATTGTTGTTGGTGTTGTTGTTGGTGGTGATATTGGTGTTGTTGGTGGTATTTTTGGTGTCATTAGTACTGTTTTTGGTGTTTGTGATGTTGTTGTTGATGGTGATATTGGTGTTGTTGGTGTCATTAGTACTGTGGGTGGTGTTGGTGTTGTCTGTGGTGGTGGTATTGTTGGTATCACTAGTATTGTTGTTGGTGTTGTTGGTGGTGATATTGGTGTTGTCAGTAGTGGTGGTGGTCATGATAGTGGTATTGTTGTTGGTGTTGTTGGTGGTATTGTTGGTGTCATTAGTACTGTTGTTGGTGTTGGTGTTGTTGGTGGTATTGTTGGTGTCATTAGTACTGTTGTTGGTGTTGTTGGTGGTACTGTTGGTGTCATTAGTACTGTTGTTGGTGTTGGTGTTGTTGGTGGTACTGTTAGTGTCATTAGTACTGTTGTTGGTGGTACTGTTAGTGTCATTAGTACTGTTGTTGGTGTTGGTGTTGTTGGTGGTAATGTTGGTGGTGGTGTTCGTGTTATTGGTGGTACTGTTGGTGTCATTAGTGCTGTTGTTGGTGGTGTTGGTGTTGGTGGTACTGTTGGTGTCATTAGTACTGTTGTTGGTGTTGGTGTTGTTGGTGGTACTGTTGGTGGTGGTGTTCGTGTTATTGGTGGTACTGTTGGTGTCATTAGTACTGTTGTTGGTGGTGGTGTTGGTGTTGGTGGTACTGTTGGTGTCATTAGTACTGTTGTTGGTGGTGGTGTTGGTGTTGGTGGTACTGTTGGTGTCATTAGTACTGTTGTTGGTGTTGGTGTCATTAGTACTGTTGTTGGTGTTGGTGTTGTTGGTGGTACTGTTGGTGTCATTAGTGCTGTTGGTGGTGTTGTTGGTGGTACTGTTGGTGTCATTAGTACTGTTGGTGGTGTTGGTGTTGTTGGTGGTACTGTTGGTGTCATTAGTGCTGTTATTGAGTTTGATGTTAATGTTGTTAGCGATCTGTTAATCACTTGTTAAACTTTAAAGTATAAAATAAAACCACAAATGTTTATGTGGTGCGTAGTTATGTGTTGGGCTGAAAGAAAGCATTTACCTCCAAACAGAGAACAAGTTCTTGACTAGATATTGAAAAATATTTACAGATGTATTAAGGGGACCAGTAAAGCAGTAGTTCCTGGCCGTAACTCTGTGCACTGTTTATCTGAGGACCCTAATGTTTCATTTCTCTCAGCACTACTTTTCTTCCCAGAACATTACTGAGATGTTAATTAATGACGAATGAGAGTGATCTGCTGAAAGTTGGTTACAGACAGGGGTGTGTGTGTGTGTGTGTGTGGAGACTGGGAGGGAAGGCAGAGGTTCAGTGTAGACATGAAACAGAAAGCACACACACTAACAGATTTATGAGGTTTCGAATGAGTGCTCCGGCGTGGACATGACTGAGGGAAATGTGGCTGGGTCGCGGCTGAGTAAATCTCCCGTACACACAGCAGGAGTGTGTAACTCGCAAAACATGCTGACGTTCGGTCATCTCTAGCACGGCCAAATTACACGCCATCATATCTGGAATTTGATCCGAACAGGTTTATTATCTCTGTGAGAATCAGCCTGAGTAGTTAACCGGATTTGTGCCGGATTTGCACCACACCGCTGTTAAATTAAATTCTCTAATCTGATTGGTCAGAAGGTGTTGACGAATTGTCTATAACAGCAGCTCTGACACTAGTGCAGCAGCAAATCACATGTTTACTTCATTAATACGCTGATACGTTACCGTTTCTATAGTAACTAGAAGAGAGAGGGGAAAAAAGACAGGCTGGTATAGGAATGAATGTTTATAGCTGCTAGAATATAAGTGATCTAACTCTTTTCATGGATGTTCAACAACATTAAATGTAACTATGAACATTTAAAAAATGTAATTGTGGACAAATCGCTGCAATATAAGAGGAGTATAATGCTGCAGGACCACAGCATGGAGTCTCCACTTGGCTGAAGGGTATACGACTTGTCCATAACATCAGGGTAACAATAACGTGCCATAATCCCTTCCTGTGAGGCATCGTTGTAACTTTCAGTAATTGAAGTTTATCCCTTGGAAGTCTATCACCTAGCTAGAGTTTACCACCCTTTATTTAATCCAGCAAATGTAACAGATGTATTGTGTGATATCAGGCTGGTGCTTGGACCAAATTAAAACTCTACAGCTCTGTTGTTTCTGCTCGGGGAATAAACAGCCTACAGGCAAGCCCATGTCAGAGAAACAAGGAGCAGCTGTGCCGTGAAGCTGAGCCAATCCCCGGACAGGCTTTTTCCTGAATTACTTGGACTCGGGCTCTGGATTGTGTCCTAAAGGGCATACGCTCTGCCTGTATCCCTGAGCACTTCGAAGGGGTTTTGGTGCCACGTCGAATATGCGCCTTATCATCAACGTTCCCAGCATTTACTTAAAAAAAAAAAATCCAACCAGCAGCTCTCACTGCAACTGACGACAAAATGTGCTAAATTAAACCCAGCAGTCATGCAATCTATCAGAAACGGCAGAATAAATAAACCCAGAACTGCATCAGCAGGTCTTATCCTTACCAAGATGTTTCAGTTATACGTGAAGTCAAATGGCCATTCAGATTTCGGTACGGCATTCGTTCTTTAACTGGTGCAAGAAGTTGATTTTTTTTATATTTCTCTTTCTTTCTGAAAGGCAGTACTCCTTACCAGTACATGTTCACTCCACTTACGTATTGCAAAACGTATTTTATGAGTCTGATTGGTCAAAAGGCGTCGCGCGTTATCGTTTCGGTTAAGATTCATTTCTTTTTGAATTAAATTGGGTTCGATCCAAACGGAAAGTCCGTCCTTCGTCCTTCTGCTCTCCGAGCCCTCGGGAATCAAAGGCAACACAGAGACACGGAGCCATGCTGTAATTATCAGTGATTCGTCTAATGTGTCGGAACAAAGCGCTCATATTCAGCAGCAGAACATTCTACAAAGATTAGAAAGAAAAACAAAAAAGGGAAGTCACCGATAAAACTGTTATATTTTTCAGAAAGGAAAACAAAGGGGAAAAAGTCCGTAGAGTAACGGCGCGTTCACAGGAACACAGGAACACAGGAACAGGATTAAGAACGGCTGTAAGTGAGAACGGTCAATAAAATCGTCTTGATTATTTTATCATGGAAGGAAGGAGTCTCCAGTTCCGGCGCTTTATAACAGTCAGAGATAGAAAGACAGAAAAAGTGAGCCTAAATGAGAAGCGTGTTAAATGTAACTACAAATGGATAAATATATGCCGTATGATCGTTGATGGGAAATGTATTATGAGGGGAATGAAATACTTCAGGATGCGCTGTTGTCGGAAAATAATCAACTTTGGCGTGGGAACAGTGACTCCGCTTCACCACGCCACCCTATTGTTGATTATTTCCCTATAACAGCATGAGACAGAGTGTTTTATTCATTAGGAAACACATGCATGAGAACTTGTAGCCGTCCTGTCGCGCGGTATGATGTAGAGGGCTGTATTTCTCCTCATGCCCTGGTCAATGTCACTCCCTCTCCCTCGAGCGTGATATCCATGGGAACCGTGCCCCTGTTATCAGACCCCCGCAAAACTTTCTGTGGCACACAGAGAAAGGAAATGAGGCCGAGGGGAAAAGGCGCACAGGACAGGTTCAGATGAGGGGATGGGGGGAGTAATGACAGGAAAGCGCCTATTGAACCAGCTCCGAGGCCGCGGCACTGCAACAGCGCGCGTGTCCATGCGCAGAAACAGCTGATGCCCATCTCTCCCAGGTCAAACCCCTCCGAGCCGGACGGCGTTGTGGGAAAATGTTTGCATTGAGACATAATCTAAAGCCAATACTGCACTTAGCGCTGTTTAAAAGCAAATCCCCTGCAGGGATCGTGCCCTTTATCTAACAGTACAGGACAATCAAAGCCTGAGCAATTTACCACAACAAAAAGCCACCAAATATGCGTAAACTATTAAACAGGAAATGACCTCGCAAATTACCCCAGTGTCATTATGTTTGGTATTTTCTTCTTTCTTCTTCTCGATCTGGAGAAGGCGAAGCAAACATGTCGGCGCGAGCAGACAAAACAAAGAGGGAATGTGAGGAAACCGAGGCGGAAAGGGCGGCTCGGAGCAAACACCTGCTGGAAAACAAGATAGAAGGAAGACATCCGAGAGTGACGCATGAAACAGCTTCCATCGCGTGAAAGCCACCGCAGCGACGGCTGATTGGGAATAAATGAGCTGTGTCGGATACGACTAACCGATACGGCTGTGAGCAACCCTAAACATAACTTCTCCAAGTCACGTGATTTTAGAGATGGGCCAAAATTTATAACAATAAAAACATAAAGCAATGCCAAATAAAAATAATAACAAACACGTACTTTCAGAGAAATGCCTATATACAGTATATATTAAATAATATTGCAGAAACAAATGTCCCCAACCTTCTTATGCATAAGAAAAATCTTTTCTTAAGCTTGCATTAATTGTAACTTGAGAGCATTGAATGAGTAGTGATAAAAGGAATGTACAGGGGTTAGACAATGAAACTGAAACACCTGGTTTTAGACCACAATAATTTATTAGTATGGTGTAGGGCCTC
>JAOUQY010000036.1:10127171-10138843 GCA_028566355.1 Doras micropoeus | reverse complement strand
TGATCTCAACATCATCCAGTCTGTCTGGGATTACAGGAAAAGGGATTACAGGAAAAGACAGAAGGATTTGAGGAAGCTACATCCACAGAAGAGCTGTGGTTAGTTCTCCGAGATGTTTGGAACAACCTACCAGCCGAGTTCCTATTAACACTTAATTACTGTTAACAAATAAACTATTAACACTTCCATTTTTGAAAGCATTCTTAGTTTACAGCATTTTTCCACACCTGCCTAAAACTTATTGAATGAAACTGTAACTTTATGTGTACGTTGCTAAATAACTGAAGTTAGCGTCTTTACCAAAACCACACAGTGAAGGTTGAACTATTTACTCCTTACAGATAAGTGCAAGAATTGTGACCACGTCATAGCCAGACACGAGTACACCTTCTCTGTGGTGGATGACTATCAGGTAAGAGCCTGCTTCCTATACATTAACATAATTCTTTAACATTTTTCAACCCAATCCCTATTAACTGCATCTGTAGAACATGTCTGTACACTGAAGTACCAGAAAAACTGGTATACCAGTTAAAATCCAAACTTTGCTTCTACCTCTGAAATGCTACGACCCGTCACAAAATCATGATAACCTGCCATTCTTATGGTGGAAACAGCTCTAGAAGCCTCTGTAGATGTCTATCACTTTACATACGCACTGGCGGATGCAACCAATTTGCACAGGCTCGGCTGTACCAGTTTTTCTGGCACTTCAGTGTATATGCAGTCAGAGTTCATTTTGAACGTCTGTGAAACGTGGGTTCATGCCGTGGTGTCATGTTTCAGGAATACACAATGTTGTGTATGCTGTGTGGGAAGGCAGAAGATTCCATCAGCGTGATGCCGGACGACCCCAGACAGTCGGCTCCGCTCTTCTAAACCGTCCCGTCCACACGCTCGGCTCCGTCCACAGCTCCGACTGACGTTAATCCCGCCGTCTGCGTTTCGTCTTCGTGTCCTGGAGAAACTTCCTAAGACGGATCGCGGCGGATCTGTTTCCTGGCGTTCTCTCCACGATGAACTAACCATAGGCTCGAACGGTATTAATGAGATGGAGTATGAAAGAATAATGTAAATAAAAAACAACAAACCCTGTATGTTTTAGAGTAACGCCTCGTCCACTGTTTCAGCATGTTCACTCTGAACTTTTATTACAGCTCTTTTATCTGTGTGCTTTGTCTAAATAAAATGAATAAAGGATGCACTCTGGTGTAACTGTAACTGTAGCGCAGGTGTGATTACACAAACGAGTTTTCTCAAGAGTTTTCCTTTAATAATAAATAAATAATAAATAGATTATTATCTACAATAAATAATCTGTCATATTCATTTACTATAGAGAGATAGATAGATAGAACAACAAATGGATAGATAGATAGATGGAGAGATAGATAGACAGAGAGATAGATAGAACAACAAATGGATAGATAGACAGAGAGATAGAACAACAAATGGGTAGATAGATAGATGGAGAGATAGATAGAGAAAACTACAGATAGATAGATAGATAGATAGATAGAGAAAACAACAAATGGATAGACAGGTGGATAGATAGAACAATAAATGGGTAGATAGATGAGAGATAGAGAAAACAAATGGACAGACAGATAGATAGATGGATAGACAGATGGATAGAACAACAGATGGGTAGATAGGTAGATAGATAGAGAAAACAACAAATGGATAGATAGATATATAGAACAACAAACAGACAGATAGAAAGACAGATAGATAGATAGATAGATAGAACAACAAATGGGTAGATGGATAGATAGATAGATAGAACAACAAATAGGTAGATAGATAGATGGAGAGAGAGAGAAAACTACAGATAGATAGATAGATAGATAGATAGAGAAAACAACAAATGGATAGACAGATAGGTGGATAGATAGATAGAACAACAAATGGGTAGATAGATGAGAGATAGATAGAGAAAACAACAAATGGACAGACAGACAGACAGACAGATAGATAGATAGATAGATAGATAGATAGAACAAATGGGTAGATAGAGAGATAGATGGAGAGATGGATAGAGAAAACAACAAATGGATAGATGGATGGATGGATGGTAGATAGATAGATAGATAGATAGATAGATAGATAGAACAACAAATGGGTAGATAGAGAGATAGATGGAGAGATACATAGAAAAAACAACAAATGGATAGATAGACAGACAGATAGATAGATAGATAGATAGATAGATAGATAGATTCTCCAAGACGCTCAGTAAAACCTACCAGCTTTTATAATTTCCTTATAAAACCGCACACATTGTGAAACACCTGGGACTCTGTTTATGAAAAAGACACACCATATATGGACTTCCTGTAGTTGATTACAGTACAGTAATTAGCTGGAGAGTCTTGGAGAATTTTCTGGCTTCTAGCAAATACTTCTGTAATTGCTAAGGTCAGAGTTTTTAATTTGGTTCATGACAACAATCAAAACGACAGCGGACAGTTTTAACACTGCTCGTCGGTGTGTCTGACATTGCTGTGCTAAACGCTTTACACTTTGACTCAAAATCTAGTGAATTTTTTTTTTTTTTTTTAAGAAAAATCCAGATTCTACAAATATGCAAATTAGAAACCCGACTCCTTTAACTGAAACGGTTTTGCCTGACGTTCATTTGCATGCAGCAATCTGATTGGCTCTCAATTTCTACGATGCAACAACACAAGCCTGCGACATGTACTGTATAACACCAAATAAGATGTTCACTGTTTTTTAATTGAACGTCAAGTTAAATTAAGGTGACTTATAAAAATAAAGATTTATTAAAATCAGGGCAGGCTGGAGGAGTGATATCTTGCATGTCAGTATTTATTATGCATTTCTTATATGAATACATGGACATTCCAATGTAGTGACTTCTCTTCATAAATGAATGATGTTTGTTAGCAAAATACATTTCAAGAAGCTTTTTTTTCTCTTTACCGTATTTATATCTATATACACTTCAGATTCTGTACATTGCTCAAGCAGTAGGCCGTGTTACTCTAACGGGGATCTACTGGCATATGTGTGTGTGTGTGTGTGTGTGTGTGTGTGAATAGGTACTTTCAGAGGTCAAGAACAAAAGCACTAGCCTAACTCGACGGTACACACAGCTACGGCTACGGGGATGAACGCGGGGCACTAATGCTAACAGTTGAGTTTTTAATCATCCTGATTTGATGATGTTAATAATTACAGCCATCTGACATGCATCTCTGCAGCGCTTCTTTACCTTCCAGACGGATTTCAGTACAACTAAAATAAATAAATAATGCAAGACACGTCGTTGAAGCATTAATAATGCACAGATATTTAGGTTTTGGAATGATTAAACTGACGTATGCGGTTTGCTCGTAATATTATCAGAGCGCTTTGTTCAAATTATAAATTCTTTTCCACAGTACTGACCTCCCATTCCGTTTTTTTTAATGATAAGATCTGAAAAGCGCTGAAGAGATAAGACCTGCAGGATTGAACAGCTGGGCTACATTGACATCTTAAGATGTCTAATAAATAAATAAATACATTCTATGATAGATAATGTAGTTTACAGTAAGTACATTCCCTGAAATACATATATACACATGCTTGCTTGTAACATACATGACTATATATATATACACACAAGTTTTTGTATTGTTTCTTTCTATTTTTTTTTTTTATACAGCATGGATGAGCAAATCAGCACTCGCTCATATATATATATATGATAGGACGCTTAGAGCGAAAAGACAAATAATAAAATAAAATGTTAATAAAAAAATAATAACAGCCAGAATCCATGTAAAAAAAAATTAATGTAAATGTACAGTATATGCAAATATTGTCATTTTTTTTTGTTGCTACACAAATACAATATGCAATATGTTTATTCTACTGTTTTGGATTTAAATGAAAATAAAAAATAGGCAGGTGTCGATTTGAGATACATGACACTCTGACACACACACAAAAAAAAATGCTAAAAATATATTAGCATATAATACATGTAGTGTGTTGTCTATAATACACTCCTGTGAAAACGTAGGTCTGTTACACGTCTTCACTATTCTTAGCTACATGTTAAATATAGTGTTCTGGTTATATTGTTTTGTTATGTCCATGTTTTTTTTTTTACATTTATTGCAAATTGTTTGTAATACTGAATTTACGGTGTGTGTAGTGGCGCTATGAGAACAGCCGTACGTCTCCCGAGTGGTGCATCAGAAAGATCGTGGGGAAAAAAATCCCAAATTTAAATCCCTAGAGAGAAGGAAGGATGATGCTCTCTCTCTCTCTCTCTCCTGTCAATCACAGCTTTTACTCAGCAATCCCGGGCACCTCGTAAAGCTTGTGTATGCGTAAGAGGGTGGATAGCACCCTTTATGATTTATGAAATCATGTAGCTAAAATCTCCATCAACTAGCTCTTTTTTTTTCTTCTTAGCATATAGTTTGGCATCACTCAGACAGGAGGCGTGAGCTGATCATGTATCGTCATGTCATAATGTCATATAATTATATATATAATTATAATATAATTAAAATGGTGCCTAATTTAATAAAAAGACGCTGAGGATGATTGTGATACACAGAAATAAGGCTTTATGACCATGAGAAGCAAAACGGACAGATTCTGCGGAACTTGTACAAAAATCCTTGGCGTGTTTGGACGTTTCCACAGGAGGGTACACGAGACGCAGGAGCTTAATAAACAATATAGAATGGAGTGCGGTATAGGAATATCAGAGGTATGATAAAAATGGCTTATGTACAATGCTTTCAAGTAATCCCAACCAACACTGTTGGCTTCAATTTTTTTTTTTTTTTCATTTTATTTCTTGCCACGCTTTACTTCTCACATCATCCCGCCCTCATTATCACCATTTTAAAAGCTGCTTGTAACCAAATGTACCCTTTAAAATCCATCAGTGGTCCATCAAAACAGTCACTTATTCATCATTATTCCTTTATTTGTTCACCTTGGTAGTGGTTTTGCCCTCAGGGCTTCCTGCTCTGCCTCCAGCACAATAGGCGGCCCCGCGTTTAACTCGTCCCTCGCACATCCGAGGTGGCGGGGAGCCTAAAACGCTGAATGGTGCTTGGCTGCGACTTCCGTCGAAGCGAGAAGGGGAGGAGCTTAACGAGCGCTGTATGGACGAAGTGGTACGTTGGTAGCGGGATACGGCCACGCCTCCTCGCTCTTGCATCAGCTGGGTGATGTTGTCAAGGAGATCCGTATCGCTAGTGCTGCTCGCCCGGATACGGTAACGTCTGCGCCTACGACAAATAATAAAATAAATAAACTAAATTTAGCACTTATGCTCATCCTAACATAACCCGTGCAGTTGGAACAGCCATGTTGTTATAAAAAAAAATTAATCAACACCTCCTGACCAATCGGAGTCGAGAGTTCCACAGCGCTGTGGTAAAAACAGAAATAACATGCAAATAATGATGTAATACAAATAACAAATACACACAATTTCTAACCTGTTCTCTCCCCCGGGGCGGAGGGGTGGTTTTCCGGGAGGTGGGCGTGGCATAAAGCGAGCAGAGAACTGGTCTGGAGCCATTGTGGGACTTATGGGCCTCGGAATCTTGCTCCTGCTGGACACCGGGCTCGAAGAGGAGGAGAGCGAGAGCAGATCATCTCGCTCGGAAGGGAAGGAGAACTTGTCACGAAGAAGGGCTGATGGGAAGTGCTCACAGGATAAAGAGAGGGATGGTGACAGTGGGGCAAAATTCTTCCTGGTGGGGGAGTCTGGGTCACGCACGGGAATGCGACTGGCCCGAGGGGACAAGTCCCGAGGAGAAGCTGGGACTGGGGAGGCGGGGCCTGCGTCGACCGTGTCCCCGGTGGTCTCTCCCTGGTTAGGAGTCGTAGAAGGACCGACATCGGGACAACCCGAGTCACTCTCCACATCTTTCTCGGCTGGTTTGACAAAGCTCAGCTGGTCGTTCCCTGGGGCAGGAGGCTGGGAGGAGGTTTTGGGTGGTGAATTCCCTGCAGGATGATTGGGCTTGTCTTCTGCAGCGAGTGCTGGAGAGTCCTGAACCGGATCACTTTCACCCTTTTCTTGAAGATGGATGGACTGTTGTAAAGTGCTGGATAACTACAGAGAAGAAGGACAGGATGCATAGAAACAGATTTGCGTTTATTTGACATGAAAGTTGTATTCATTAAAATCTTCCAAGATAAATCCACATTCTGAGCACTAACCTGCTCGAGCTGACTTCTGTTGATGTGAACCAGTGATGCTGGCTGTATAGTAGGCAGCCTCCTCAGCCCTGTGATGCCGGAAAGCCCCGTCAGACCGGGCACACCAGGAAGGCGGATAAACGGAGGGCCGGTGTGGCAGAGGGCAGCATGAAGTTCCCCAGAGCCGCTCAGGCTGCTGGCACGCTGAGGCAGGGGATCGGACCAGGTGCGAGGCAGAGCCAAGGGGCTGGTGGAGCGCTCCTCCTCATCGGGCTTAGAGGACGCCGATCCGCTGCCTCCTTCCAGCTCCACTAGCACCCACTCCTGAGAGTCGCCCTCCTGCGGGACTGGACTGAGGTTCACTGCTACATAGCCGCTGCTGGCTGCCCCCTCTTCATCCTCCAGAGAGCCGTGTTCAGGACGACACCCGGTCTTCTCCTGAGGTAGGATTGGTCGCTGCTTTCCTAAGCTGTAGAATGAGGGAATATGAGGAAAGGCACTATTAAACAGTAAAAGAGCGCTTCCTATGTGTGACGTGCTCTAAAGCTTCCAGTAACGCTAGTGCATCAGCTACCACAACCTGTCACTAAGAAGGAATCTTTTACAGGACGCTGTTACTTTTGTCCTAGCTGAATGAACTTGGCTTAATTCATGGATTTGTTTTGGACTTTAATACGAAATAAAATCTAAAACTAATTCTCATTTGTTTACAAAAAACCCTGTGTAACTGTGTGCTGCTGTGACACTGACTAGGCTTCCAGGAAGCGTTCAATAGTAGGTTTGGGTTCAGGAGTCAGTCTCTTGTCCAGGCCCATGCTGTTACTGTGACGCATCCTCCTCAGCAGCGGAGCCACGCGGTCGATGAGTAATGTCTCTGAGTGCACCCGGCGCGGAGAGCCCTGCGCAGAACCACTGTTGGGGCTCTGATTGCCCTCTTTACTCCTCTCATCTTCGCTGGCCACCTGGGACAGAAGCAGACTTTTATCTACAAAAGGATCAGCGACTTCACTTCCTATGTGACGAGCTCTGTTGTATACTGATAATGCATTTATTTTCTTTGTCCTTCTTGGTACCTTTCTAATCTGAGGTTGAACGTGATTGCGGTTGCGGTCACGGCTCCGTTCCATCTCCTCCCATACGTCGGCTCCCTGGGCGTGCTGCGGCGGGATCGGAGGGCAATTGTCTGCTTCACTGAGCCGCTCGCCCTGAAGGACGTCCTCCGTGTTCTCACGCTGCATGTCACCCGGTATCGCAGAGGCGTTGGCCATGCTGTGTGAACATTTCTCAGTTATATAATCACTCCACGGCATACCACTAAAACAGGACTGGATCTTATTTATTCCCGGAACCACTTTTAAACTGGAAAGATATTTAACTCGGGTCTTTGCGGTCAATCAGAAGTCATGCTGTTAATCTAAATGCTACCTTATAGTACACATACCCCAAGTACGCTGGTGTGAGACGAGTCAGCTGCTGGCCTGTAGTTCCTAGAGCTGCGACTGTAAGGGAATCCTCCGTGTCGCTCCTCTCCCAGTCATACGGATCGTTCTCCATAACATTATACATCTTCATACTGTTCTCAAACACGGATGTCAGGAGCTGGAACACAACATTAACTCTTAATTCACTCACCATATTGACACGGTAAATGTGTCGAACACCTCCGTCATACAGGATACAGTACCTGATAGTCAGGTTTAGTGTAGTAGTCCAGGCCTGAGATGTGGTCGAGAAAAATACTAAACTCTGCAGGAAGGTGTTTAAGCATGAGGCGATGGTCGTAGGTCTCCTTCAAGTTACCAACTTGCTCCTGAACAAGAAAGAAGGAAAACAGGATGATGTCTGAGTGAGAACACACAGAAAACAAGAGTAACCTCAAAACTAATAAATAAGTACAGCTTTAATTATCCATAGTATAATAAATGGTGTAGTCCATCTGTTCCTCTACACACTCTGTTAGTCCCCTTTACTCTGTTCTCTAAAGGTCAGGACCCACACAGGACCAGGACAGATCAGGTACTGATGTGTACCACACTGATGTGTTACTGGTGTGAGTGGTGGAGTTTTTAAACACTGTGTTCACTTCCTGTGCACTCTATGAGACACATCCACCATATTGCTCCACCCTGTAGATGTAAAGTCAGAGACAGTAGCTCGTCTGTTGATGCACAGCCTGTGTTAGTCATCCTCTAATCCTTCATCAGGATGCTGGGGACTGGACATGTTTGGTTGGTGGACTATTTTCAGTCCAGCAGTGACACAGAGGGGTTTAAAAACTCCAGCAGCACTGCTGTGTCTGATCCACTCTGATCTAACATGTAAAAATCTCAGATGAAACATTCAGTTAAATGTTAACACTAAATCTAATTACGGTCAATTATTTTTTAATTTAAATAACCCTTTTTCATATATGACCCATACACATTTCACACCAAAGCCCTGTTTATGTTCCAAATGCATGTTGATGAAACATCACATACTTTGTCTTTGACTTTTCTCCAGGGAAGCTGACCCACCATAAACTCCACTAGCATGTAAAAGAGAGACCAGAGGTCGTCATGCCGACCCATTTCCTGCACAAAGAAATAAGACACAACGTGAATAAATAATGACATTATTTAAGGTCACCTCTGATAAAAATGTACAGTAATGGTGCTATAAAAAAAAATTATAAATCATAAACTGGGCTATTCATCTGACTGGGCTATTCAATTAAATCACGTTCATTATAATTACTGAAAGAGTTAAACCTGAATTATGTACCTTGTTCTTGTGAGCATTTAATGAAGCATAGCGTACAGTTCCCCTGAATCCTGCCACCGGACGAGGCTTTAGATGATTAGAAAAAAAAGATATACATACAAGATATTAGTCATGTACAAATGGGTGACAAATTAAAGGAAAACCCGGCATCATCTGCTGGCATTGTGTCAATGAAACTCAATACAACATTCTTCTGACTGATCACTTGCATCCTATAATGAAGTATTTCTGTCCTGATGGGTGTGGTCTATTCCAGGATGACTCCGCCCCCATCCACAGGGCATGAGGACTCACTGAATGGTTTGAGAATCTTAGATGTAGAGTGTCAGAGTGCCACAGACATCTCTCTGAACGTTCTGTCATTATAGAAACGATATTAAAATATATAAAAGTTGTGATTTAGAGCTGCGGTGCTATCAGAGCTGCTTCTGGCCAATCAGAATTGAGAATTCAACAGGTATAAAAAGTGATAAACATGCTGTAGGCTTAAAAATCAAGCTCGCTTACCGGTCGGACTTCTTGACAGGAGTTTGTAAATTGACGTGCCAAACCGAAATCGAGCATGTAGCAGGTTCGGCAGGTACTCGTCAGACGTCCCATGGCAAAGTTGGACTAAGTAAAAAATTTTAAAATATATAAATAAACAAATGAAAATAGCTAATACTAATTCAATAACAATGCATTCTTAGGCCTAGAGCAACTTCAGCACATTTTTAATCTCTTGAGTTTATACTGTATCACTAAGCACTATGTCAGTAGGAGAGCTCTTATTACTGTATGTTATGATATTAAAAGTCTTCACTGCGCAGGATTAAAAACTTGTCAGCAGGTTACGATGAAATGAAACAGGCATTTGGAGCCTGCAGTTACTGCTGACCGGTTTGATGTCTCTGTGCAGGAAGCCCACTGAGTGGATGCTCTCGATGGCCTCCAGGATCTGTCGGCCAAGCCTGAGCGTGGTGGACACCGAGAATGTCCCGTGGCTCATGGTGCGCCGAAGGTCTGCCAAGTTCCTTCCCTGCAGTTGCATGTCAGTCGACAGTTAGTCAGTTAGTAAACCAGAAGGTTATCAACAACTACAAACAACACGGGCTGTTTTCTCTTTAATGACTTTACTACAGTCTCACAGATAGTCGTGATGTCATGGTCAGCTCACTGTTGGCTTTTTCATATAATACATTTCCTGCTATTACTTTCTATTTCAAGTTCCCTATTTGAACAGTCATTCCCATCTTTGTTTCTGCTTACGAAAACCCTTTGACTGTGTTTAATCCTCTCTGAACATATTCCTAAGGTTATCAAACACTCTAGCTGTCAAACGCACAGAAGAGCAGAGCACTGCTGACCACAACTAAACCAAACAGCTTCCTATTCTTCCTGCTGCACACCACACAGCTTTACCCATCAACTTCTCTTCTCTCAACTCAACTTCTCTCTTTTTGCTTACAACAAGTATATGACAAACATATACATACATATAATTAGTACAAAGTTTGAGGTGAAACAGAACATTATGGAGGAAAGTCCTTCCTTAGCTGTGTAAGCAGTGAAGATTTATATATAAAGTATAACATATAACAAAAGTGTAATAACTTTTACATTTTTTTTTTTACCACTGGCTTATGTTCCTTAAATGGCCAATAATACAGTAGGAGACCACACCCGGGGCCACTCCTGTCAGCTAAGAACAGGCAAATGAGGCTACAATTCGCACAGGCTCAGCATAAATAGACAACAGAAGAAAACAGAAAACGTTGCCTGGTCTGAGGAGTCTTGATTTCTGCTGTGATGTTCAGATGGTACGGTAAACAACATGAAAGCATGCCTTGTATCAATGGTTCAGGCTGGTGGTGGTGTAAGTCACCAGTCACCAGATCTCAAGCCAATAGAGCACCTTTGAGATGTGGTGAGATGGGAGATTCGCACCATAGATGCGACAAATCGGCAGCAATGGCATGATACTGACTACCAAAATCTCTGAGAAATGAAAGTCCAGAACCTTATTGAATCTATTCCACGAAGGGGGCCCAAGCAACCCCGTACTAGCAAGGTGTTCCTAACGAAGTGAGCGGTGAGTGTAGACTAGTTTGTCATGGAACATACCTGAAGCTCCATCACCACATAGTTGAATCGGTCATTACGTCCACAACCGACGAAGCGACAGACGTGATCCTTACCTGTGTATAAACATCGGACGATATAGTTTCACAGTCTGACCGTTCGTGATCTTTCTGATTTACGCATGTAACAAAGACACTTCTGGCTTGCTCATTAGGGACATTTACAATGTACATGCTATACAAATAACACTGAATTGAACTGAATACTACAGAATCTAAGGTGTTTCTTTTCATCTACTATTGTGTCCTGGAGTCAAAGCTAAAGCTGCTCGTGGTTAATGATTATACACACTGGCTGCTAAATTTGAGCAGGCTGGTGAAAAGCAAAGTTAATTTACAGGGTGGGCCATCTATATGGATACATCTATATGGATACACCTATATGGGCAATCTATATGGATACACATATATGGATACACCTATATGGGCCATCTATATGGATACACATATATGGATACATCTATATGGATACAACTATATGGGCCATCTATATGGATACACATATATGGATACATCTATATGGATACATCTATATGGATACACCTATATGGATACACCTATATGGGCCATCTATATGGATACATCTATATGGATACACCTATA
>JAOUQY010000036.1:8972760-8982881 GCA_028566355.1 Doras micropoeus | reverse complement strand
GTCTCTCTCTCTCCGTCTCTCTCTCTCCGTCTCTCTCTCCATCTATCTATCTATCTCTCTCTCTACTTCTCTATCTTTCCATCTCTCTACCCCTCTCTCTCTCTCTATCTATCTCTCTCTCAGCATGTGAAATTAGCCATGGCCAGCGGATTTAGTAAAGTATATACCAGAAGCCGGGGTGCAGGACAGGTATAGGGTCTTAGGTAAACATGGACATAAATTCAATGCGTTTGAAGTTCTGCACGCTAACACCAACACTGTCTGCCCAGTCGATTCTGCTATTTATAGCCTTTGACGGTGGGGAAGTATCCATCCCGATCAGGAAGGTGCTGCTCTCATTTCTTGCAGCATAACTCATAGTTTCAGAACAGGTCTAGTTAACCGGTGACATTCCAGAGCCAAGGCCAGGGAGCAGACAAACAGGCTAAACCAAGCTCTCTACACCAACATAAGATACGTAGCCACAAACACAAGTCTGCCCAGTCGATACCTCTAATGGTTATTTACAGACTCCCAGGGCCGTATTCTGAACTTCTTTGTGAGTTTACAGATTTCACCTCAAACCTGGTTGTTTCTTTAGACAAAGCATTAATTGTTGAAGAATTTTATATTCATTCTGACAATCCACAAGATCCTCTGAGAACAGCGTTTGTGTCCATTCTAGATTCAGTAGGACTTACTCACAATGGTGATCATACACTTGAACTAATATTAACATTTGGATTAAATATAGAAAACATGGTTATACTTCTACAGTCTGAAGCTATCTCAGATCATCTCATTTTAAATTTGTCTTAGTCATAATATGAATATGAATATGAATATGCCATGCTACTGTATCAAACATATTTTCACATCAGCTACTGTACAAAGTTTTATTTTATTTTTTATGGATTTTATTCCGATTTTCTCCCTAATTTAGTCGTCTCCAATTCCCACCCATCAGTACCAATTCCCCCATGTCACACGACGAGCTGCCAATCCGAAACACGTGATGCTAGCCGCCGCATCTTTTCTAGCTGCTGCTCATGAAACTATCGGGAGCGGTCTAGCACACTCGGAGGAAAGCGCTCCCGCCCACCTTTTGTATGCATGAGCTCACAGACGCCCAAGGTTAGACAGTGTCTCTCTGATTGACATGGGGGAGAGCGTATGCTGCCCCTCCCAGCACATCCAATCTTGCTCTCTGAGCTCCCGGCTATGGGCAGCTATAGCATCACCCGGATTCAAACTGGCGATCTCCGGATGACAGGGCGAACGCGTTGCCGTTGCGCCACTCGGGAGCCCCCTGTACAAAGTTTTATTGATAATCTCCCACAATTATCAAGTTTGCCAGGATCACTGCCTGACCCCACAGAATTTCATCAAGTGACTGAACGTTTAGAGTCAACATTTTGCTACACTCTTGATAATGTAGCCCCAATTGAAAGAAAAATAATTAGAGAGAAAAAACTAGCACCCTTGTATGACGATCACACACGCACCTTACTCATAAATTAGAATGCAAATGGCGTCAAACTAAATTGATAGTATTTCAAACAGCATGGAAGGACAGACTCTTGAGCTATAGAAAAGCTCATAGTGCTGCTAGATTAACACATCACTTAACGCCAGATGAAAGACACCAGCTTAATACATTTGAGGACTGTGTAAAGGACATTAAACAGTGGATACTGAATAACTTTCTTCTACTTAATTCTGATAAGACAGAAGTACTTGTACTAGGACAACAGGCAGTAGAAGTAAGCTTTCTGATTACAGAGTAACTCTGAATGGACTTTCAGTTACATCATATGCAGCAGTAAAAGACCGTGGTGTGACTGTTGACTCCAGCTTTTCATATGAAGGTCATGTAGATAATATTACTAGGATAGCCTTCTATTATCTCAGATATTGCTAAAATAAGAAATATAAAGTCATGGAATTATGCAGAAATATTAGTTCATGCTTTTGTTGTTTTGGTTACCTCTAGGTTGGATTATTGTAATGCTTTGCTATCTAGATGCTCCAGTAGGTGCATAAACAAGTATATAAAATACTGCTAATAAACTATAAATGTACTGAATGGTCTCACATGTTTAATCTGTCATGATCCACCATGCCTACTTCAATCAGAAGGTGCAGGCTCTCTGTTGGTACCTTGAATCATGAAGACTACAGCAGGGGGAACAGCCTTCCAATTAGCGTTTGGGACTCGGACACATTCTCAGTGTTTCAGTCTAGACTGAAAATCTATTTGTTTACTCAAGCTTTTTGTCACTAGCTTTTCTTCTTGGGTAAAGGCACAGATCTGGAGAGTTTGTGGACAGAGTGTTCTGATGAACTGGGATATGTGGATGCTGTAACCCCTCCCTCAGCTCTCACATATTCACTCATGTTTGTTGATGGTGGAATGGCTGGCCGCTTTATGTCCCAGGGCTCCCTCATGCACTGTATGTTACCTTCACGCTCTCCCTTTTAGTTATGCTGTCACAGCTAGTCTTGTGGGAGTCCCTGCTTGCACTCTACACACAGTGTACGTTTCTCTAAGGGTTTCAGAAAGAGCATACCTAATAATCTGTGTTCTTCTCTCCTCCACCTCTCTCTTTCTCTCTCTTTCTCTCCTTTTCTCTCCCAGGGAGTTTTTCCTTGCCGCTATCACCTCTGGCTTGCTCATTAGGGATAAAATTTTTATAGATTAAAAAGTTATGTGTGAATTTTATGTCTTTGTAAAGCTGCTTTGGGACAATGCCCATTGCTGGAAGCCCTTTAGAAATAAAAGTTAATTGAAATTGAATAATGGTGGGTTGTAATTTCTAGCACAGAAACAAAAAATAAATAGAGATTTGTAGAACTCAGACACCCTGGATATGCTCCAAGGAGTGCATTTTAGGAGCCACCACCCTAGGTACACATTAGTGGGCACAGAAATAAATAACTTTCTGTTTTTACTCTTTTCAGACACTTTGCCTGTAGGTCGATTTGAACAACAAAGGAAGGACATTTAAGATTCCAGGGCTGAGAGAGAAAACAGTTGGTATGGGCTATGATTTGGTAAATGGCTGGGATTTTGCAACAAGTGACCAACATACACAGAGTATCAGGTGCATAATGCAGGAATCGCCTAACGCAGAAAAGCCTATCTATACTGTGTATGCCTATGAGTGATAATGAGTAAATAAAATATTACATGCACAATGTCTAATTGGCATGAACTCAAGAACTGTTTTTTTGCTTTTCTTTTCTTAAAATTCATAAATTTAAGTATGTTTTCAAATTAAACGAATGTCTTACTATTTCATTTGAAAGCTATGACCATATTCGGAGCAATAAAGATTTTTTTTTATCAATTTCATGAATACTGATCGCAGCAATTTTCCTCCTGGTATGCGTATGCACACAGAGAGAAGATGTGAATTCGAGGCAGCAGTATTTTTCGACAGAGCGTCTCTAGACGTCATTCAAAACACAATACATGTTCACGGTGGTAGACACACGGTGAACATCACCACTGCACCGGATTACACAAAAGACAATTACAAGATATTAAGGTTTCCAAGAGCCCTACTGCATACTGATAAGGAGTCTGGAGCAGTGAGGCAAGGCTGGTCACTGATTTACATCTGATTAAGAAGTGTGGAAAAGGGCATTTCTTGGCTTGACCGGCACGGCGGTTGAAGCGAGACGCAACCAGCGGATCTGCATGAGCCTAGAGCCTGTGTGCTTCAAACTTGCTTCAAACTCTCATATGTATTGATATCCTGAAAACCGTTTCTCACGTCAAGTGGGTTTAAAACTAGATTCAAAATGACACGGCCCCTTTTTAGAAACACCCCAACACCCTGTAAAATATCCATAGAACCCTTGGTCCACCAAGCCACCTACTGACAGGTTTTTCTGAGGTGGAAGGAAAACAGACACCCTGAAGAAAAGTGAACATTCTATACTCAGCACTTAGTAACCCGAGCTCGAGACAGAACCGAGGACACTGGAAGTGTGAGGTAGCAACACCACTATGCTGCTCTATTACAGTTCTGTACTCCCATATTACGTTTACCACTAAACGTGGTCTAATCAACACCTTCAATCTGACCTCATCTTCTCAAATCTTGCATGTAGCTACTTTTGAACAAGAAGAAGTTCACAGGAACTCCCTCTGCAGCCAGTAGTCATCACTGGCCACATCTAACCACCCACATGTATTGTTGTATATTGTGTCCACACACTCACTGGCGCAAACTGCTATAACGCCTCCAAATTTGATTTGACATCAACAATTCCCAGTAACACAAGAAAGCACATGCTTGTGTGAATTATCAGCTGCTATACAAATATACAAAAACAGCCCTGTAATCCAGTTTAGCAATGTGTATAGTGTAATTTTAGTTTATTGTAACTCCACTTGAGAATCAAACTCAGGCTGGAAGCATGGCCCAGCCTTTTCACAATTGGATTGTAATCTAATTAGGTTTTTAATACGAAATTATTCTGCTATTTTATGAAACTGTATGGCAACACTGCGCCTTGGTACTTAACCGGTGGCTATAAACATTATTTACGTGCTAACTTTATAAGCCATAAACCTTTATAACTCTAGCACAGAACTGAAGAAGAAAACAGCAGACATACTTTGGCTGACAGGCTACATTTTAGACATGAATCAATATTTACATTTCATTTCACTTTTAGCTGCACATCGTATTACCTCAGCAGCATGTTACAAGACGGATGTTGGCAGCAGTGAGCCTGATGATAAGGTTAATTATCATTACAGTAATAAAGAATTTGAGGACTTAAGGAATAAAACGCAATACAAATGCTATTACTGGAAAATACTTCAAATGGTTCAAAATGAACTTTGCTTCTCACCATGCTTTAAACAGTCACTGATTATTTTCCCATAACACCACGTCCCAAGTATTTACTCCCAACAAACCTAGTTTGAGCATATTAGGCATCAGCATGAAAAAAATGTAACCCAAGCATTATGGTGGCACTGTCCGATAACTAAACTATTTCCTTGTATGCAGGAGCCTGTCTAAAAAGCCTGGGATCAAACACAACGACAAAGCAGGTGTGTTGATTTTTCCAGGTGAATTTGAAAACCAACAAGTTAATCATTATGATTTTTGACAAACTGGATATCCTGTTTCCAGGAGGATTCAGAAAGGCTGGGAGTGTCACTCTGATCAGCCTGAGAGAGAGCGCTAGACATAAGGCGATCTTGTTAGGGGGACTATTACAGTTACCAGAGCATTGTTGTAAATCTGAGATGTAGAAAATGACACCGACGTCGACTGTGAATGTGTGGCACCACATGTGAAACCCTAGTGGTTGCATAGCTGAACAGTACAATGATATAATATTGAGATTGTGTATTTACTGTAAAGACAATACCCTTTTCTGAGATTTTACAGGTGTCAGCATTTTATAACAGCTCTGAGTAAGCCTTGATATTATGAGCTGAATAATGTGCCCCCCATGTTTAAGTCTTAAATAATTCACTTTTGTAAACTATGCTATTGGATGGTCATTTTTACATTTATAATTTTACAGTATATATGTATATATAGTGACATATATACTGAAATGTCTTCAACACAGCCCTAGCAGTTGATTGTTCCCGTTCTTTCCGTCTGATCTGAAGCTAGACTATTGATCAATCAGTCTGCTGATGGACTGTGGTAACTCTGTGGTTAATCTACTACTGGGCTTGTCTAGACTGATTCAAAATGGTTAAAACAAAAAGATGATGTTACAGTTATCTATTTATGGTCAGACCTGGTCCACCATGATGTGATCCATAAATAAACATCCTTTTATCATCCATATTACGATGGCCATGTAGTTGTATATGACAGTACGACTTGTCTCTGCTCCATAAATGTCAACAAAGACATCTTCATGCTGACTGGGAAAGTCTCTCCGTCTCTGTCTCTCGGTCTCTCTCTCTCTCCTGACATGCCCCAGGCTGCCAGGCAAGGGAGCCACTGCTTATCTAATGGGCAATGTCCTTAACCCTCAACAGTTCTGCTTCAACTATATTCTGCCTCAGCTGTAAGAAAGATAAATACATCAAATCCAAGACAAACACAGTAATTCAGCGGTGCTAATTCTACTGAGAGAAAAACATATTGACCTTCCTCTGCGGTAGTGCTGGGTGTTATACTGGTTTTAATTTCCCATACGATACACTTTTTCATGTAGTGCTATACTGGTCCAAAGCTGAAACAACTGCTGCATCAATTGCAGTTTAACACTAGCATGGCCTGAATTTCGCTATCCTGAGGACATCACTCCTCCTTCTTGCCAACAATTAGAGCCATCAGCCAACTTTTATCATGGAAATTAATCTCTGTCTGTCAATGTATATATATATACAGTGTTGTGCATGAACACGTTCATATTTTATCGCCCGAGTGAACACCGCTCACATTTTATGACAGTCATATGGGCATGACACGCCCATAAACGCACTTATGTGGGAGAGAGCAGGAGAGTGTGTGCAAGTGTGAGACAGACAGACACACAATAATCTGTTTGTTTCCTAGCACTGGAAAACACTACGTTTCTTGGTTTGTTGCCGATTTCTTGCAGACGGCGTGGTTAAGAAGTGTTTGTTAAATAATGTAATGTTTAATTACTTAAGCATTGGTTTAATGTAACTTAGTGTTTTAAATGTAACTCCTTTATTGCATGTACTATGCCTACAGTTGCTTTTTTATTAATGTTATAATTACTAATTTGTGGTGTGTGTCAGTGAAATAATATTACAGTGGAAATCAAACTGTAGATATACATCTGGTAGTATGTGCACACGAAATATAATACTTGAAGCACGTCTTGAATAAGTTTTTGAAAGACAACAGGCACTAATCGCTTCACAGTTACAGAGTGGCCAAGCTGCCTTACGAAATTTTTTGTAGTTTTGGCCATGCTAGTGTTAAACATACGACATGTAATCTAACAAGTCCTGCATTCCTTAGCCAAGGATTAGAAACTGGCCCTAAACATTTCTGTTTTCCGATTGACTGATAGCTCCAGAATGTGAATGTAACTTCAGTTTGACAAGTATTGAAATTACATCCTTCTCTTTACACAACTGCAATATATACAGTACACTGCAAAAGTCTTAGGCACTCTGTTGTTTTTAGGTATAACTTTTGTTGTAACGAAAGCAACAGGTTACATAACAGAGCACTTTTCAGACAAAAAAAAGAAGGCTGCTGGAGTTTGCATGCAAAAAAACAAAGCAAGTGTGACAGTCAAAGTCTCCAGAAGAGCTGTGGCAGATTCTCCAAGATGCTCAGTTAAACTTAAAAGCTAATTTCCTTATAAAACTGCAAACATTGTGAACACTGTTTAAGAAAATGGCACACCATATATGGACTTCCTTTAGTTTATTACCATTTTCTGCACTTTATTTAGTAGTGTTTTCATTTACGTAGAAGCATCTTCATTATTATAACATCGAATGCATCTTTGCTTTACATGTGCCCGAGACGTCTGCATCGTACTCTACAGTAATCAGCCGGTAAGCGTCTTGGAGAATCCGCCACAGCTCTTCTGGAGACATTGGCGGCCATACTTGCATCTTTTCTTTTTTTTTGGCATGCAAAACCCAGCAGCCTTCATTATGCTTTCGTCTGAAGATAATATTCATGCTGACTATGCAAATATACATCGTATGCATGACGACATTAAAATGGCTTCACGTTCTACGGACTCCCGATGATAGAGAAAGCAACTATAAACCTATACAATTTGGTCATCCTGCCCAGCACTACCCTGTGACTTTAAAGCTATACCTTGTGCAACTCTGACTTCACCAATGTCATTCTTGCTGAGAAAATATACTGACCTTTTGATGATGAGCTTATTCAACCTGACACATTGTAAACAACAAGACTTGGCTTTTGTAAAAACCTTTACTCTGGCCAAACTGTAGTGGTCAATGAATTTCAACAAGCATGCCCTTTTCTTGCGTTTTAAGCATCCTGACTGGAAAGGTCTCTCTCTATATCTTTCTCTCTCTCTCTCTCTCTCTCTCTCTCTCCTGGCATGCCAGAATGTGAGCCATCGGCATTGGCTCAGGGGCATCGTCCTTAACCCTGGACTGCTCTGCTTTAACTGTAAAGAAGAAAAATGCATCAAATCCAGAGGAATCACAGGAATATACTGGTACAATTTCTATACTGAAAGACAAGCATGCTGAGCTTCCCTCGAGGTTAAGTTCTGTCGTCCACGATGCCGTGCGTCATACAGCCATACCGTTTCAGCTCAGAAAGCGCACTGACCTTCTGACGACGAACTTTGATCAGTGACGATACACTTTTAGTGTCCACAGAAGAATGAACCTCAAGCACTCCTTTATTGGAGTCATCTCCAACTCCAACTGTAACTCAGCTTCGTTATCACAACACACAGCAAACCCTTTAGGCGACATTTCAAATGTCAAATGTTTTTTTTTTCCTGTTCAGTAAAAACAAAGTGAAACTCTTTGTTTAACATGTCATGTATTCATGAATAATTGTTTATGCTGCTGAGGAGATAAAAGATAAATATGGCTAGTATAAATGATCCCAGGTTTACTCTTTGCTCAGTCAAGCTGTTTTTTTTGTAGTAACCTGACATTCAAAGTTGGGTATGTCTACTAGTTTTTCTTGTTTGTTTGTCCTCAGGACGAACTTCTGACTAGACTGGAACTAAACAGCTAATTAGCCTAGGAAGCTAATTTACGACGCTTCAGTTACCTCAGAAACACAAACGCTGACATTTATAACGCTGACAAACTGAATGATTTTTTTTTGTTTGTTAGGTTTTGTTGAGTCAGACAAACAAATTTCGTACACAATATTTTTTTTTATATCAGAAATATCATATATATTTATACCTCTTTAATTTTTGCTCGTTTCTCCCTCGTTTCCGGGTCGGTGGGCTCGCGACCCGTTGCCCCAGGTAGTCGTTGGTACTCGATAACCGGCAGAGAGCCGTCGTCATTCTCGCCTCCTCTGTTCTTCGCAACTTGGTCCTTCTCGCTTCGGATGTCCTGCTTGATTTCGTCCGCTCGCTTCTGGAGCGTGTCCTTGGCTTCGTTCAGAGCCTGTTCGTGGTCTCTCCTAATCTTGGCCAAGATCTTCTCGTCCTTGCCCGTGCCGCCGGAGTCTAGGTCCGTACCTGCACGGGTGTCGCCCTCCACCGCCGGGTCGGAGCGGAAGAAAAAGAGCTTGGATGAATCCGGCAGGAAAAAGATAGCACCGAAACAGAATGTGATGAAGGCGCTGAAAACTAAGAGCAGCATGAATTTCTCGGTTAGCCTGAACGAGGTCGCGCTAACGGACTTCCTACTCGGGGTTGCCGTGAAAGGCATGAGAATTGCTACAGGCATTTTTTGTTTCTTTTCCTTCTTCTATAAGAGTCAAATTCCTTAAATTTGTAGACGGTTATCCCTTCTCGAGTTACACTCCGAGCGTAAACATTTACGCCTGGGTACACCGGTGTAAAAGTAAATCCTCGTCAGGAAAGTTGTAGCGCGCCTCTCTGCTCATACTGAAACATCTGTGGAGAAGAAAAAGTCCCTCCGCTGTAGCTATAGCGGATTACAGAGCAGGAGGCGTGGCCGTGAAACATGATTGGCAGATCTCCCTGTCCAATCAGCTCACCCGCATTCACTAACGTTATTGTGGGCGTGGCTGGCGGACCACAGGGTCAAACCTGAATGTTCTGTTTACGTGAAATTGTTCAGCTGGAAGGTCTGTAAATGTAGAAAGTAGACAGTCTTTAGTATAATATTCATTTTGTTAACATTAATTTAGTGCATTGTTTAAATAATTGCAGAATAATAATGCAGAATTAATATTTAATAATGCACATTGAATAGCTGCATTGGCAAGCTGATGGACATTGAATAGGCTACATATCCAAGATGACATGGCATATGGCTGCCCCAGTACAGAGCTCTTTATTATTATCTTTCTTTTTGTTTATTATTTGTGACTGCACAATTAAATGTAGACACTTTGTTCAAAGGTTGGCTAAACACATTATGGACAAGTCTGATAGACATATAAAGTAAACTACAGAACTTGTTTTTAATCAATGGGTTGCCTATGGCTTACACTACCTAACAAACCAGCAATGTT
>JAOUQY010000036.1:8888838-8900359 GCA_028566355.1 Doras micropoeus | reverse complement strand
GGATGGGTTCCACTCGGAACAGAATATATATATATATATATATATATATGAAAAATGGTCTGGATTAGGCTAATATATTAAACTAGATTAGATTAAATTAGGCTAGATTAGACTAAATGTGTTTAACTAAATATAATGACTGACTTTTGTATGATTGTATAAGAAATTGCCAAATTGCCAGACATGGATAAGACTTGTTTCATTTTATATTTTAAACAGAAATGCATTATATTGAATAATGAATAGTTGGAGCCCTGGTTTCAGGCTCTTTAGCTCTTTAATGTATATACATTTAAGATATACAGCTCATGTCATGCTTTTGTCCTTTGCATTCTGCTACATAATTGTTTTGGATTTTGATCTCATTTGGATAATGATATTGATTTGGTTTTAGAGACTTTTTAGATGCATGTCAACTTGCTTATTATTTAGAAATCGTTGCACTTTATTATTAATAGAATTTTGGACCTGTGTGCAAATCCAAAAAGTATACATATCCGTAGTGTCATATTATTTACAGGAGGTCATTATGGCTGTCTGATATATCTCATTGAATCTGTGCACAGAAGTATAGCTGACTGATTCTGTTTGCAATTTCATGTTTGCTGGGTGCAATTTCATAGCTGGATAAGTTTGTGATTGGGATGCTCACTGTCAGCTCAGCTTGAGAGGCATGCAGAGGACGGAGCAAGAGTTGCATGTCCCTCAATCATCTACCTCTTCCTGAAGCAAAAAAATTAGCAATGTCATTTATTTAAGACGATCTGACCAGCATGTGTCACTGAAGAGCTCGGTCCTATAAGGAACAAGATGAGAGAGTGTAAAAAAACTTACTGAAATTGTCCCTACTTTTGAGCGATTGTGATGGCCAGTGTGTGTTTAAACAGAGAAAACATTATTTCCCTGCAGAACCCTACAGGCTGGTGCTAAAGATATGAAACCATGCACATAAAACTAACCTAGCCTTTATATCCCACAAGGCTCCCATAGTTCTGTTTGTACTGGGTCTCTTCATCATAGGCTAGAATGAACAGCTTTTCCCTTAAGAGTATCTCTGAGACCCCAAAAGCATCTCTGAGAAGCCGCTGATACATATTTATTAAATTAACCTATAACCTTCAATGACTCAGATGCTAAGAAGTCATCCCTTAAGTGTATCACCACGAGCAATGATGTTGTTTCATTATTAATGCTTTAAGTGCAATTGCTGTGATGTGAGAGTAGAAACTCTTAGTGAGTACCAAATAATCCGATAACTGCAAAAAATGTTCATCAGGGTTTTTTTACTTCCACTTTTGCTAGTTGGGATCGCAATGGCAACAGGCTAAGTCGATCAGTGCAGATTTTATCCCTGACCACAGATTCTGGTTCCTCCTAGGGAATTCTCAGACTTTCCCAAGCCAAATGTGAGATACAGGCTGTTTTCACACTTGGATCAGTTTGCTGCATCTATATCCAAGCGTGATAATTTCCCCCTCCCCCTGGCCCTGTTAGTCTCCTTTCACATTTTACATTCTGGTCCGTTTGCGTCATCATCATAAACACTTCATAAACAAGAGTTGTCTACTTTGAAGAATCTAAAATATAAAACATATATTTAAGGTGTGGAAAAAACGTTTGGTGAAAAGTCAGATATCTCTAATGAAATGACATGTTCGAGAATGTGCACATGTCTAGCAGCGACACCTAGTTTGTCGTGTTGGGGGGCGTTTCTTATCGGGTCCACATGGCGCAATCATTCGAAACGCAGTCTGTTGAAAAGGTGGCAACATACAGGAATGGAGCAAAGACAGTGGAGACAGTTTTTGCTCCATTTTTCTCCTGACTGCTAAGGATCAGCCACCTTAATCCCTCCGATCTTGCACTTGCTGACATTTTTTTGTTTCCTGTGTGTCAGCAACTCTGAAGGTGCTTCCAATAAAAGACTTTTACAACAGTTTTCAGCTTGTGTCTGATGGACATTACTTTGAAGGTCAATAAAGGTATTTTCTATGTATATTCTGTTTAGTTGTTTTTATTGTAACGTTCACTGAACATTTTGTCCACACCTAGTAGAATAAAACTGACTAGGATTCTTGGCGGATTGCACTACAAGTACTTTTACTGATGTATAAAAGCTAACACATAGAATGATGTTCCTATGAAGTGAAGTGAAGTGAAGTGAAATGAAACGAATGGAATGAAATGTACTCTTGCTCATTTCAACTGCTTTGCATTTACCAGCCCATTTACCTAGTGGTTCTTTGTTGGCTTGGAAAAGATAAGTGAACTCCTGAAAAGACAGATAAGAAGAGCAGCTTTAAAAGGTCCAATCCAAAGTGCTGACTAAAAGATTCTCAGACATTATTGATTACTGTCTGAAAAGGTCTAAAATGTCTGTGCATTTCTGGTCTCCTCAAAAAGCTTTTTTTTTCATTAAGGGCAGCCTCTGATGATTTTGGTGTCAGTACCTGTGAATCTCAGATATCATTCCCTCCACGAAGCACAGTAAAAGTTCAGTTTTTTACTGATGTTAAGTAATACACCTCTAAGGTTTATTATCATGCAAATGACTAGATTCCAAGCAGCAAACTCAGGGTCCTGAGATCCATAGCTTTATAGTTATTTTCTCTGTAAAGATTTTGGTGATTAGCTGAGAAGCCGAGCTAAGCATATAGACCTCCAAAACTCCAAAATTTGGGTCTAGTCATTCTGAATTTTATGAAATTCTTTGCGCATTATGCTTATATGTTCTATATGATTCTCCTGAACAATGGGGTTACATTCAAAGTTTAGTGGGACTAAAGTGAGGCTGAATTAATATTTCATTTCACACACTATGCTTCAAAGGGGAACAACCAGATCTGAGTGATCTTCAGAGAGATTCATCAAAGCAACCAGCTTCCTCAGTTCAGACTCATTACACATTGGCTAGTTTTTTAAAAAGGACGTACTTAGTAACATTTTGAGGTCCAACCTACAGGTACATCATACAGTTTTATATAAATGTAATTTTAAGTAATTATTTTTTCTCCCAGACAAAATAATGCTTTCAAAATTGTAGATATTGTATTGCTCTGGAAAGAATAACAGCACCAAGTATCTTCTTATAATATAATTATGTTGGACACTTGGCCCACTCTTCCATGCAGAACAACAGAAGATAAAACAGATTTTTTAATCTTTAACTGTCCAGTTTCTGAGATTCCAAGAGTTGATATTTGAGTTACAATGGCCTTACTTACATCCACTCAATGGATTATTTATTTATTTATTTATTTATGTATGTATGTATGTATGTATGTATGTATGTATGTATGTATGTATGTTCCAGACCACTGTATATAAACTATATTGTTGGGGAGACCATTGTGCGTTGAATATACCATGAGATCATGAGTTTCTGGAATACACAATCTAGCCCAACTGCCACCAACAGCAATGCCATGGTCATGCATTTGCATGATTGTATGCATTGGACTGAAACATGGTTGGCTGATTGGAACTGCATAAATGGCAGGTGTACAGGTGTTACTATGAAACTGTTTGGTCAGGATATTTGATTGATTGATTTATTGATTGGTTGATTGGTTGATTGATTGATTGATTGATTGATTGATTCTCTTCACCAAGCAGCCTGTAAGTTAATCTATCCTCTTTCCACACTTTAAATCCCTCCCTGGAGAATGAGTTTGGTATTCAGACATATGATAGCAGTGTGAGAGAGCTTCAGAGCTACTTAATGTGAAACATGGAGAGCACAGCCAGCCCTGAAACTAATAGGGATTTGCAGAAGGGTGCTCTTGGGCTCAGTATCATATTTTTTTTTTCCTTTTTGTGAATAACAGGATTATTGAAACAAAATCCACTTTATTTCTAGAGCACTTTTAGTTACCACAATGGAATCATAAGTTCCTGTAAAAAAAAAAAAGAAAAGAAAAGACCCAACAACTATAGTTCCTATTAAAGTATACTTACTGTAACTGAGTCAATAAAAAGTATACAGTGAAATGGCTGTATTTTTCCCTCAGTCAAGCATTATTACCAAAGGCTTTCAATATAACAGTCCCTTTTGACACTTTCAACATATTGCCTGAGTGTGGTGGCAGGTGGGTTCCGGAATTGCCAATCTGCAGTACAGAAGGCAGACTTCATCACAACCTTAGCTTCAACTCAATCCCTTGACTTTCTGGCCCTGACAGAGACATGGATCACTCCTGAGAACTCTGCTACACTGGCTGCTCTTTCATCTGCCTTCTTCTTCTCTCATCTGCAGAGGCTGGAAGGGTTGGTGGCGCTGGCTTGCTTCTATGAAAACACTGCCGCTTCACTCGTCTCTCATTTCCCAATCTTTCCATTTCCTCCTTTGAATATCACACTGTAGATCACACTCAGATCACCACTTTCTGTCATTCACTCATTTTCTCCATCCTCACCCTCTCACCCCTACCTCCACATGCACCAGCACCACTTGTCGCAACCTACACTCCATCTCGCCCTCATTCCTTACCTCTTCTATCATCACTGTTCTTCCACCATAAGACTCTTTTCCTTCTCTCTCCCTGGATATTGCTACAGATACATTCCTCATTTCCATTTCTTCATCCATTGACCTCCTATTTCCCCTCTCTCCAAAGCCTACAAGATCTTCCTCACCTGCTCCTTGGCTAACAGAAGTCCTGAGAAACGACTGTCGAGAACTCAGAATGGCTGATAGGTGCTGGAGGAAATCAAGGCTCATAGCTGACCTTCACTCCTACCAATCTCTCCTTTCCACATTCTCTAAAGAAGTAACTGCTGCAAAGTCTTCCTTCTCCTCCCCCTCCTCCTTCACCCACCTCTCTCACTGCTGAGGATTTTGTTGACTTCTTTGAAGAGAAGCTCAGCAAGATCCACCAATCCTAATCCCCGGGTCATTCGACCTCTGTACACCTCCTCACCCACATCTCTAACCTGGTTTTCTCCTCTCTCAACTGAGGACATTCTCCAGCTGCTGACATCCAGTAGTCCCACATGTCCTCTGGATCCCATCCCATCCACACTGCTCCAGACAATTTCACCACAGCTTACCCTTCATCTCTCCTATCATCAACAGCTCCTTATCCTCAGGAATTGTACCATCTTCATTCAAGTTTGCTAGAGTGGTACCCATCCTAAAGAAACCCAGTCTTGACAGCACAAACATCTGCAACTACAGTCTGGTATCCCTCCTCTCTTTCCTCTTATAAATTCTTGAATATGCTGTCTACAATCAGCTGTCTTTCTTCCTCTCCCAGAACCAACTTCAGGACCCACACCAGTCTGGCTTCAAACTGGCAAGTTTCACTGAAACTGCACTCATTTCAGTGACAGAGAAGCTCCATGCTACATAGTCAGCTGGGTTGTCATCGGTCCTGATTCTTCTTTACCTCTCTGCTGCCTTTGACACAGTCAACCATGACATCCTTCTGTCCATCCTTTCTAACATTGGCATTGCTGGATCTGCATGGAAGTGGTTCAAGTCCTACCTGGAAGGGTGCTCCTACCATTTAACATGGAATGCCTCAACACCCACTCCATGCAAACTCTCCACTGGTGTCCCACAAGGCTCAGTGCTGGGTCCTCTTCTATTTTCACTATACACTCGCTCACTTGGAGATGTCATCTCTTCACATAGCTTCTCCTTGTTATGCCGATGATACTCAGCTCATCCTTTCTTTTCCTCCTTCTGATACTCAGGTTTTTGGTCGGATCATAGCATGTCTAGCAGACATTGCTTCATGGATGGCAGCCCACCATCTCAAACTTAATCCAAGCAAGACAAAGCTGCTTTACTTCCCAAGAGCTGCAGGTCTTCATTGTGATCTCTCTACTTCATAAATCTGACTGAGAAAATGCCAAGATGTGCAAAGATGTCAACTAAGCAAGAGGTGCCTACTTTGAAGAATCTAAAATATAAAACATATTCTGGTTTAACACTTTTTGTTTACTAAATAAATTCCCTATCTATTACTTCATATGGCTTTAGTATTAATATACAATGCAGAAAATATTTAAATAATAAAAGAAAACACTGAATTAAAGATGTGTCCAAACTTTTGACTGGTACTGTATATAAATTGATCACAAAAAAGAAAAGAAAAACAGCCTATAAGACATAAGGTTGTGCTCTGAATGTGGCATCTGCTATTAGAAATATACAAAAGAACCAAATCACACTTGCAAAACGTTCCCAAAAGTATAGCAGGATATACAATAAAGTGGTAGAGACAATGTGCACTGTGATTCTTTTATTGCTTTATGGGAAAGTCAGCCTCAAGCAATACCCAAGCATTTCTTCACTGAACAATCTTGAGTTTGCCACTGAGATTTCAAAATGGCGGGCTTGCTGTGCTAGTTAATAACCGTTGGAGTAACCCTGGTCACATTACCATCAAGGAACGTGTCAGTTGCCCAGATATTGAGCTGTTGGCTGTTGGACTCAGGCCATATTATTTACTGCGAGAGTTCTCCCATGTTATTATTGTGGCTGTTTACGTGCCCCCCTCTACCAACCCGACATCAGCATGTGATGTCATTCATTCAACCATAGCATGTCTCCAAACTCAACACCTGACTGCCTTTATCACCATATCAGGTGACTTCAACCATGTCACTATGGACAAGACACTATCAAACTTCACTCAGTATGTGGACTGTCCCACCAGAGAGGAAAGAACACTGGACCTGCTGTATGCTAATGTTAAGGATGCATACAGCTGCTCCCCCCTCCCTCCTATGGGGAGGTCAGACCACAACTTGGTGAACCTCAACCCCTGCTATGTGCCACTAGTGAAGAGTCAGCCTGTAACCATGCAGACAGTGAGGAGACTTATGAGGCACTGCAGGACTGCTTTGAGGTTACAGACTGGTTGGCACTCTGTGAGCCGAAAGGACGTTGAGGGGCTCACAGAATGCATCACAGACTACATTCACTTTTGTGTGGACACCACTGTCCCAACCAGGATTGTTAAATGCTACCCAAATAACAAGCCGTGGGTAACAAAGGACATTAAAGCTCTCCTTAACAATAAGAAGAGGGCCTTCAGAGCTGGAGACAAAGTCACAGGATTATTATTTGCTGTGCTGAGATGAGTTGAACAGTCTGATGGCCTGAGGGACAAAAGACTTCCTGAATCTGTCCTTGGAGCAGGACTGGGACAGCAGAGTGCCACTAAATGAGCTCCTCTGCCTGATGATGAAACAGTGCAGAGGGTGGTCAGCATTATCCATAATGGTCAGCAATTTACTGAGGGCCCTTCACTCTGCCACTGATGTTAGGGATTCCAGTTCTGTTCCCAGCACAGAACCAGCATTCCTCACCAATCTGTCGAGTCACCCAGCATCCCTCTTCTTAATGCTGCTTCCCCAACATACTACCACACAGAAGAGGACACTGGCTACCACAGACTGGTAGAACATCTGCAGGAGTTTCTGGCAGATCCTGAATGACCCAACCCTCTTCAGGAAGTAGAGCCTACTCTGTCCTTTCCTGTAGAGGGTGTCAGTATTTGCTGACCAGTCCAGGAGGAAGCTGGAGCGGAAACTCCAGCAGAACAACATGAGGGAGGTCTGGAGTGGAATAAGGACCATCACTGGCTTCATGTCCAGCAACAATAGAGGAATGGAGGGCAGCGTGGACAGGGCCACGCTGACTCAACAAATTGATCCGCAAGGCCGGTGATATTGTGGGAATGGAGCTGGACTCACTGATGGCAGTGTCGGAGAGGAGGATGCTGTCTAAGCTGCAGGCCATTATTGACAATGGCTCCCACCCACTCTACAACACAGTCATGAGTCATAGGAACACATTTAGTGCAAGACTCATCCCACCGAAATGCACCACAGAGCACCACAGGAGGTCATTCCTACCTGTGGCCATCAAACTCTATAACTCCTCCCTTAATGGGTGACACTGTGGTTCATCTGTGCAATTTATTATGTGTGCAATAACTCAGAGGTGCAATAATTTGTACTGCTTCATACAGTATGTTCGATATTTATAGTTATTTTCACAGCCACTGCCTTTTACTGTATTCATAAGAATTTTTGTGTATATATTCATATTGCAAATTTCTCATTTTGGTTTTAAATTATTAGAGTGTTTATTCTTTTATATAAATGGTTGCAACTTTAACAACTGACATTTCCCTCTGGGAATAATAAATTATTTCTGATTCTGATATAGGAAATGATTAAGTGGCATTAAAGAGTTATTTTAACTCCACATAAGCTAATAAGAAAATCTGTTTCTCAGATTTGTTTTCTGAGAAGTTCCCATTGGATGTTCCGCGCCTTCGTCTGGATAGTGAGTTTGGACTTATTTCTGCTGCATAGTCCATTGAGAGGAATAATTTCTCAGAAAGCCTACTTTATGTCTGCATTCACTTATAGCATCATATTGGCTTATAGAAACTCTTTCAGTAAGTCAGGGGTCCAGATGCAAATCCAACAGAGGCCCAAACCAAGTACTTAAAAATACTGTAGGAAAGATAATAACGCTAAGTTCTTTAGGAACTACAGTTTCTTTTTTTGAAGCACAAACCAACACTGCTTCTGCAATAGGTCCACTGTTTCTGCTTGCTACTGAAAATCACATGCATTTATGTCAGTTATTTAGGTGAAGGCAGCTCATCGGACTAGACACTAGTTACAGGGTTAGATTCTTCATTTTATTTACCTTCTCTGTTCTTATTAGCAAACTGTTGACATGGCATATTCTACAAAAGACGAGAACCAACACACAGAAATGTGTGATTAATTTCCCCACATCAAATTCAAGACACATTTGGCACTAGTCCAAATTGGAGCACTACTGCAAAAAAAAAAACCCATAAGCGTATTCAACTGTCTTATTGCTAGTCATGGAATGATCACTAACAGCAAGCATTAAAAAATAACCATTACTGCCATTTATTCAAGTTAGTTGCTTAACCTTATCAACACAGAATTCTATGTTGACCTGTGAAACATTTGTTTTATTTAATACCCCTGCCCTAGAAACTATGTGGTGAGAATTTCTGCTGTTTGAGCAGAGCTTCAGGTTCTCATGCAGATATGATATCATCTTGCTGTCTGACAGACATAAACAAAACTTGTTTCATTGGTTCCATCCACCATTTTTACCATCTCCATTCATTAATGATCAAGAATGAAGAATAAGAAAACATGAAAAGTCAAAAAGATTTCAGTTTTCTCCTGTTAAAATCATTAAGTGTGTGAGGCAGGACTGACAACTATGTTAGTACCTTATTTACCCAGCGAACACACAATTTGTGTGATAGCCTTGTGTTTGTGTGTGTCACAATTTGCCATTCTCAAGATATCTGAAAAAGAATGAATTTTATTAAGCTTCTGGACCCCTTAATGAAAATATATTGACTTACTTTAAATCCAGTTTAGTTATGGAGCTCAAGGCTATCATTACTAACAGCCTGGAGACTGAATACCAAGAAAACCCATGAAGATTGATTGTTTAAAGGGATCAAATAATAACGTTACTGGCCATTTCAGTATGCAATAATCACCTAAAGCTGAGGAACTGATCACATTGGGCTAAAGCAAACCTGATGGTAATTTGCTTGGAGGGGTTTGTGAAGTCTCACTTGGCCAAAAGTGGTACAGCTCAGGTGCATTCTTGGGCTTGTTTAATTCCACATTAGTGTCAACAAGATAAATGAAAGCCAATGAGAGCTTTTCTACCACCCTACAGCCACAATGAGATTGTAAAAAGGAACAGGCCTTCATATTCCCCAAGACTGAGAGACAGATTATCTGACATCCAAACAAACCACATAGCAAATCTTTCCTCCAGAGCTAAAGTCATTCCCAAATGGTCAAAGTCTTAACTTCAGTTAAAGTGAAAGAATCCCCTTGTGGTCTTAGAATTTTTTAAGCATAGTTTTGCCAAGATTTTCCCAGCACTATCTCATATAGATGATAAATTACTCTGTTTTGCAGCCATTTGGAAATACAACATGTATTAACCCCTTATCTTTGGTGCAGAATTAATTCATGCAAAAGTTAGTGATGAAACCAGCAGGTTACAATGGCATGGAGTCATTGGCCATCATTGCAAGCAGGCTAAAAAAAAAACATGCCGACAAGCTGTTGCAGCAAGTCTGTGAGTGGTGGAATATATGGAGAGTCCCATTAGTGAAATGAGGAGCAGCTGATGTTGTTATTAGCTTGAAGATTGAGTGGACTAATGTCTGGACTGGTGTAGATCTGGATTTGTGAGCTAATAAAACTCTGGGTGTGATATAACTTGGAAAAGTTTGACAACTTGGAAATGGGTCTAGAGCAGTAGTGTCCAATCTTATCCATGAAGTCAAGCAGGAGCCACACCTCATTCCACCTGGGTTTAATCAATGGATCTAATTAATGGATCTTGACTTTCAGTAGTGTGTGGCTTCTGCTTGATTGGAAAGAAAATCTGTACCCACACCTGCCCTTCTTGGATACGATTGGATATCCACATCTGCCCTTTGTGGATAAGGTTGGACACCCGTGGTCTAGAGGTCTTTTACATTTACATTTTACATTTACATTTATGGCATTTAGCAGACGCTCTTATCCAGAGCGACTGTGGATCTTATCCATTTCCTAAACACTAAATTGTTTTTGACCATAGAATATATTCTTCATCATTTCAATGCATGTGAAAGATCTATTTTCATTGATAAGGGGAAATGCAGCTTGTTGAACATGCTGCTGTACAGACAGTATGATTGCCATTTAAGCGCCAACATTCCAAGACAGCAGAACGTATTGCCATGCTGTTTTCTTTATTAAACATTTTAACTTAGTGTATGGTAACTTTGTATATGACACATCTTTTAGAATCTTCTTTCATCTCTATCTACACTCCACACAGCATCAACAAAACAAAAATGTCAGAAATAATGTAAAGGTCATGGGTCAGGTACACAGCTTACAGTACAGGTCCAGAATGGTGTTCTACATTATTTCTGTGTTTCATGAGAAACTTTTGGGAAAATACTAGTGTAAGAAAATGCATTTTATATTCAGAACATATAAATTGTAGTCTACATGAAACAGTAAATGCTCAGTAAAATCAATGAATGATTTTTATTACATGCCTGTCAACCTCAAAGAAATATGTAAAGCTGGCTTAATGGCAGTAGTGTTCAGTAATTGTGTTCAATAGTCTTACCCAGTATAGAGTAATTGGTGCTTTAGAGACTGAAATCCAAATTATTGCACAATTTCAGGCTGAACATGATGTTTATCCACTTGCACAAGTGATAACTTGGAACCAACACACATTTTTTTATTCCAGGTGCACTGTGGTTGTCATTATCGCCAAGTGGCTTGAGAGGCACCATGATGTCCTGGATGGATGTCCCTTGATGGTGTACACTGGGTCCCCCTGCAGGCTCCTCAACACGCTACATCCAACCAACATGCACAATAACACCTAACAACAAATCAGAGGATTTACTTTATTTTGGTTGATTTCAGATGGGTTCACTGGGTTAGTTTGTTTCTTCACATTCAAAAT
>JAOUQY010000036.1:8708116-8718963 GCA_028566355.1 Doras micropoeus | reverse complement strand
AAAATCCCTCTGACCACTGTGCAGGACTTGTATATGTCATTCCCAAGACGAATTGACGCTGTATATATATATATATAAATATATTTTTTTTTGTAATTATCCTACCAGTGTTATCGTATTCCCAATAAATACCCAACAAATTAGACACACAAACCCCTTTATTGTATCTTTTAAGCCATAGCCCAGCATACCTGAAAGTAATCATAATAATTTTTCTGGAAAAGACTACCCTATCCACTTTGAAGCCAATAGTGTCAATGAAACGTTTATAGCAAGATAATCAGTTAAAACATTGGCAAATTCAATTATCATGAAAATAAAGCATGAGGCTGATTAAGAGTAATAAATGTTAAGTGTGTGGTGGTCTGAGAAAAGCTTACGGATGTCACTGTGGCTGAGTTCTGGCAAACAACCATACAAGTTCTGCCTAAAATTTGAGCTTTCTTCCTAAAGCATGGGCAATGCTGTTAAATATAGTGACATTTTAGATCTTAGAGGATATGTTAATGAAAAATAAACCTTATTAAAATGTATATGTGTGGTTGTTTGGGGAAACAACTGGACTGGATACGGCTGAATTCTGGCAAAGAGCCAAAGAATTTTGTTCTAACAAACATATTTTGACACCTCAATGTGAGGCAGAGATGCTCAGAAGTAAAGTCCAAGTCAAGTTTCTTATGGTTGTGTCATTTTTGCCTGCATGCAATTGTACCTTACTTCTTAACCCTTGGCTGTCTTCCTGTAAAGATTAATATTAGTGAAAGAGACAGTTTAACAAACATCTAAAGAATTCTTAGCTAAGTGTGATTACCTTACAGTCACTGTATAGATTATGTGTTATAGAGAAATGCATATAAACCTAAACAATTTGGTTTGTAATCAGATTCTGGCTGCCAAAACATCTGTAATGGTCCTGTACCACAGTCAGAAAAAAATCTTTAAATACAGTTTTCTCCCTTTTTTATTTCTGGGGTTAACCAGAATTCAGAATTTTAGAACTTTACTCGTGGTTGAGACACATGCACAAGAGAAATGCATTTCAGATCATAAGAGCACGTGGTTTTGCCATTAACATTTTGCCATGTTAAGGTTGTATTTTTCCCAGGCCACCAAAAAAGGATCCATGTTAAGAGTTCTGGGAATGACATTTTTTTAAACATTTACATTCGAATGTTATGTGACGCTCTTTGTGCCACGGTGCCAAAGCCAATAGCCTGAGTTCCATAGCTGATGACATAATATTGACTCAGTTCCTTGTAGGTACTTGTGAAAAAAAAAGGCAGCGACTTATTGCCAACCAAAAAAGGAGTCTTTGATGTGGACGGTGGTTTGATAGAAAAGACTAAAAGGCAAACAAATATGGCTACATTCACACCAAAGTAATACAAGTGTCATTCCTTCTTCACTACTTAACACAGACATGTGCACAGATTGATTCATATTCAAACTTATTCTGATTATTGATTGAACTGACTATGCTACGTGAGATGACAGTATAAGAACCATACCAGGAGATTTTAGAGCATTTTTGCAGTCACTATATTCAGTAGCATTGACAGGAACAGCCATTGTTAGATTCTTCCCCTTCCAATTAGGAGAGGAGAGAATTTTTAAGGCCTTTTGTTCTTTCTAAGGGATAAAATGGACATGTCTGTGCTTGTTTTCCTCAACTTCGAGTTAAAAATACATAATAATACGTAATTTTCACTGACCGCTGTAAACAATAATGTGACTCAACTTTCTCATTTATAGGTCAAGAGCACTTGCTTTTTATTACCTTGGTCAACCCTCAAAATTGTACTGTAATGTGGCTGTGATCGAAGCTTAGCAAGGACACTTTTGTCCCATTCTTTGTTGATGGTGAATGTTTGGTTTAGACCATACCTTTTAAACTCCCAAAGCCATGTTTTTTTTTTTCATTTCCAGGAGGAATGTGCTGATGAGTCGCCATGCAGAAATAACACCCACATACCTTCCATCCGCCGAGGAAAAGGGAATGCAATTAGCACATATTAGAGAGACTGAAACATGGCTGTCAAGAGCCACAAGGACCAAGCAGAGACTAGAGACAGCCCTATGGCACTGCTTAAATCTCAACTTAACATGAAAATATCCAGCTGTTAATTAAGTCCTGTGGTCACCAGAATTAACGTTAAGCTGGTTTTAGACCATATGCAGGTTCTCCAGGGTATACACCCCAGCCCTACACTGAGATTCTCTAATACACACTATACACTAAACTTCTCCAGCCTGTACACTCAGGTTCTCCATTATACACCACTTCTCCAGCATATACCATCCGGGAAGTTCAGGTCCTACAGTCTGTACACTCAGGTCCTCCAGGATCCACGATCATGTTCTCCTGAACATTGCAACCTGTACACACAGCTTCTCCAATATACAATCCAGTCTGTGCACTCAGGTCTTCAAGCATGCCTAAACCTGTTCCTCCAATAGACTGCGGCCTGAAAAGTCAGATTTCTCCAGGCTGTAACCATAACCCTAGGTTCTGTACACATTAGCCTCTACACTCAGCTTCTCCAGCACATACACTCAGGTCCTCCGGTACACACCAGCCCATACACCCAGGTTGACCAGTACACCCCAGCCTCTACATACAGGTTCTAACTGAGTAAAACTCAGGTCCTCCAGAACATAAACTCAGGACTTCCAGTATATCCCAGTGTCCAGTAAACTCAGGAACCCCAATACACATTTGTCCCCATGACTGTTCTGTTCTAACTTCACAGAACCTTTTACCTACATCTTCATCTACTTTTTGACAACAAAAGCATGTGTTTATCGATTTACAATTATAGTGTGGTCAACATAAAAATAGTACAAGTAATTTTATAGACAAAATGTCACATTCATTTAACATAGTATCTGCGATTAATTAATCTGCGACGCAATTTAACCCAGGTCCATGTGACAGCATTAACAGAAGTCACTTTGCTCTAATTAGAACCATGCTGAGTTCATGATGTCTTTAGTTATGCCTATATATCCAAAAGGAACTACCAGAGGACCTCATAATACAGCTGTGACAAATCAATCCAATACAAATTAGAGGACCACTTTTATTAAACGAATGTGAATTCCATGCACAGTAATGAAATTATAGTTTTAATTGTACATGGCAGTATCACATAAAACACAGACAAAAAAACAGGTTTGCTTGCAGCAGAACAATCGTTGAAGAAAGCTGAACATCTGCTGACCATACAAGCATGCAGAGGTGAGCTCTGTCTGTTAGTAATGAAAAACTTAAAGGGATTCTGGTGAGCATGACTTGGTTCTAGTTCTATGGTTTTTGCAAAATGAAAACAGGCGTTCTCTGAAAACAGGAACGTTTTGTTGCATTTTGCACTCAGATCAGGGAGACAGCTGGAGTTCTCATTAGAATAAAGGTATCACAGGGCATCTTTGAGAGAATTGGTACTGAAAGTTGTTTTTTTTTCCAAGCCGTCTTCAAGCATTTTAACACTTGTGTTGTCTTATGGGGTCAAAAATGACCTGAAACTATATTTGCTAGTAGAGAAAAAAACCCTAAATGGTCTTTTTTCAAATTCAAATTGAAACTTTATGACCTTTTCTGAAGTGGCCCCAACATTGGAAGCAGTGTAAAACTGCCTTTTTAAATATTTACATAAAAGTTGTGCATCACCGGGGTACAAAGATAGGCTTATGGTCATTTTTGACCCGGCAGTGATAAAATCATTAGATCATTAGTCACCACTTGATGTGCTAATGACTGAACATTCTTGTGCAGGTGCACCGTCTCCTCCCCCATGACCCCACACATGACTGAAATTCACAGACAAAACAAAAACAATTTCATACAAAATAAACAACATTTCAGACAAAATCAAAATCACTTGAAAGCATTGTTTACTAACTGGGAATGCAGTCAGGGGTGTTACTGGGTGTTGCTGTGTGGCCAATGATTAAATGCAATCTTTCTGCACAGTTACACAGGAAAATCCCAGACAGTCACAAAGTTTGTGACTTGTTTCTTCATGCAAAATAAATTCGGGATTTCAATTTCAATTAAGCTGCTTTATTTTAGGGGTTTAGTTTAGCCAGGTCATTTTTGACCCTTAGGACAAAGGGAGTGTACGGAATGTTAAAACTACATGAGCGTTAACCAACACTTAACATTTCTTATGTTTGATACAATGTTTTTTGTGCAAAGAAAAGTCACCAGATGCCACAAGTTAAAAGAACTAGACATGGTAGCTTTTTGCACTTTTATTAAGCCTATATTAAGCACTTTAATGGAATCTTGTTATTATATAAGTGGAGGCTTAGGTAGACATCCTTCATTTATCATACCTGTAAACCAAAAAGAGCTTACTGATTAAGACAAAGATAAGTGCAGAAAAATGGCATCATACATGGGCTTATAAGGACATCAACTCTGGGCTGCTCATAGAGAAAACCTCAGTAATGACACAGCCAAGTTCTCAAGAGTGTGTTTAGTTGATCGAAGGGTCTACTAATGCCCACTAACGCCCGTCTCTGTTCTGCTCTGAATGGAACCCATCCAAAGACGTTTCTGCTCTCTCTGAGGAGGTGATGGTCGAGAAGGAGCAGGAGACATTCCTACTCTCGCTCTTCTTCTGCTCTACAAACACTGCTTAAACCCGAAACCCCAAGACGGCCCTTGGCCATCTTGCTAAACACGCTGCAAACATTTACTGCAAGTGAGATTTAAATAAATTTGTCACTTAACTTTAAAATACTTAACTTGGCTAAATGTGTCTTTCCATTTCAGAAAAGACGTTTCTTCTCTTTGATGAGCCAAAGCTCCCTAAATCCTGTCTGAATCTGATTAGGACAAATACAGTTTCTGTAAATCTCTCAGTCGGAAATCCACACGTGCACTGGGAAAACTGTATTCATTCCAAAAATCTGGTTTAGGGGAAACGTCACTGGTGTGCATGGATTACCTGTTGCCTATCCTGTTTGGATCTCAGCCTAGAAAAAGATGATCAGTTTAACAGAAAGGGCCTTGGAGTAATGAAGTCGCTACCACATGATATTTAACAGTGTGCTCCTTTTTATGCCTTGTTGTCAAACAGTCTAATCAATGGGTGTGAAGTGACATCAAAGTATAAATATTTAAATTGCTACTGGAAGTAAATTATCTGAAAAGGTTTAGTAGGAAAGAGTGCTAAGTAGTGGCAGTCCGCCATAACGATATATTCAGCTGACGTCTCACACAAACAAACATTGTGCATATTGATATTCGTGCCCAAGTGCTATTCAAAAGTTATGAAAAGAGTAAGATATGTGAGGAGGCTTTTGCTTTAAACAGAGGTGTCTCAGTGATGTGTGGTTTGTGGAAATTAAGCCCATTTCTCTTGCAAGATATTGGTAGTATCATCTGCTTAAAATTATGTTTTGGGCTGTTGATGTGGAGGAGTTAGTGCCCATCTAGAAGAATTAATTAAGGACAAAAAAGCCTACATCCTGTACAGATTATGTTTTATTATTTTTAAAATGCTATTGTAATGGTCTCTTAACTGTGCTTCCCTAAAAGATCATAAAACATCTAGAGCTCTGACTGCTGCTACTAGAGTTTTAACCAGGTCTAAGAGAACAGGGCACATTACTCTGGTTCTAAAATTGGCTTCCAGTTAGTTACAGAATAGAATTTAAAGTCTTTAAATCACTGAATGGTTTCAGCCCAGAATACATCTCTGATATGTAGTGGTAGCTCAGTGGTTAAGACATTGGACTACTGATTGGAAGGTCATACGTTCAAATCCCAGCACCACCGAGCTGCCACTGTTGGGCCCTTGTGCAAGGCCCTTAACCCTCAACTGCTCAGTTGCATAAATGAGATAAATGTAGGTCACTCTGGAAAAGGGTGTCTGCCAAATGCCATAAATGCAAATGTAATATGCTTAAAGAATATAAACCGAGTATGTCACTTAGATCCATGGCCTCAGGTCAGCTAGTCGAGCCCAGAGTCCAAACTAAACATGGTGAATCAGCATTTATGCTCTCACTGTGCTCATACAACTGCAACAAACTGCCAAATGCACCCCAAATATAGATATTTCTAAATCCAGGATAAAAATGTTTCTCTATGCCTATGATTAAGCTCTAAAACTTGAACTCTATTCTAACTGCACTTTACCCTTAATAACAATTAATAAGCTACGTCATTTGTTCTACTTTCATGTTCTTAATTTTTAAATATAATAGTCTTTCTTTTAATCATCTTTCTAATTGTAACTATTCTTCTAAAAGCCTTGCACTGGAAAACTTGCACTGGTAATCTTCTGTGGGTGGGTCCTTTTCTAGTCACGCATCCAGAAAATATTTTAGGGCTCTCCCTCTATCCTCCTTAGGATGCTTGTAGGGACTGTTCTTTGGAGTGCTCAAGGATTTGTTGAAAATGTGAAGAGTCTTTCATAAACATTGGTGAAGACTGAATAATGGGCTAGAAAATGCCATCTAGAATATATACAGGTGGCTGACAAATTAAAGGAAAAAACAGTGTCTCTGCTGTGCTTTGGGCATTTTGTTTATTTTGCTGCCATAATTTTCCTCCACTTCTCCCTTGTGAATGAAGCATTACTGCAAATCAGTACAACATTCTTTTGACTGATCACTATTATCCGATAAGGAAACATTTTTTATCCTGAGGGACATGGCTTCCAGGATGACTCTGCACACATCCACAGGGCAGGAGGGCTCGCTGAATGGTTTGATGAGATTCCAGATCAATTTCATATTTATATTACACTGTGTGTAACATAACTAACAATAACAAAGTATTTTCCCCCTTCCCAATTTCTTCTCTTTCTGCTAATTTGTCACACTGAAATGTTTCAGATCATCCGACTCATTTTAATATTAGATAAAGACAAAATGAGTAAACACAAAATGCAGCTTTAAAATGATCATGAAGATAAAGATTTATTCAAACCTATATCACCCATGTGGAAAAGTAATTGTCCCCAAAACCTAATATCTGCTTGTGCCACCCTCTGCAATCAAATGTTTGTGATAACTTGTGATGAGTCTTTTATGTTGCCGTGCAGGAATTCTGGCCCACTCTTCTCTTCAGTATTGTTTTATTTCAGCTACACTGGAGGGTTTGTGAGCATGAACCGCCCGTTTAAGGTCTTTCCACAGCATCTCAATAGCATTCGAGGCAGAACTTCATTTTGTTTCTTTTCAGCCATCCAGAAGTGGACTTGCTTGTGTTCTTCAGATCATTGTCCTGCTGTAGAACCCAACTGTGCTTGAGCTTTAGGTCAGAAACTGACACATGGACATTCTCCTTCAGGATTTTCTGATAGAGAGCAGAATTCATGGCTCCATCAATTATGACAAGTCGTCCAGGTCTGGCAGAAGCAAAGCAGCCCCAGAACATCACACTACCACCACCATGTTTGACTGTAGGTATGGTGTTCTTATGGTGGAATGCAGTGTTAGCTTTACACCAGATGTAACAGGTGTAAGCCATGTCTTCCAAAAAGTTCCAAGTCTTGTTGGTCATGTAGATGTTTTTTGGCAGATGTGAGATGAGACTTTGTGTTTTTTTGCTCAGCAGTGTTTTGAGCCTTGCAGTGCTCCCATGGATGCCATTTTAGCCCAATGTCTTTCTTATTGAGGAATCGTGTACATTGACTGTAACAGAGGTAAGTGAGGCCTGTAGGTGTTCTTTTTTGACCTCCTGGATGAGTTATTGATGGGCTCTAGGTGATATTTTGGTTGGCCAGCCACTCCTGGGAAGGTTTAACACTGTTCAAACTGTCTCTATTCACTGAGGTACACTGGAGTCCCAGAGCTTTAGCAATGGCTTCATAACACTTTCCAGACTGGTAGATTTCAGTGACTTTGTTTCACGTCAGTATTCAAATCTTTTTAGAACGTGGCATCATGTGCTGCTTTTTGAGACGTTCTATCCTGCTTCACGTTGCAGACAGGTTCTATTTAAGTGATGTTTAGATTCAACAGGTCTGGCAGTAATCATGCCTGGGTGTGGCTACTGAAATTAAACCCAACAGTCAATTGAATTTAGTTAACTGGTTGATTTGGTATCTAAGGGTTCAATTGTTTTTTCACATGGGTGATATAGGTTTTAAATCTTTATCTTCAGTAAATGGAATGATTATTTAAAAGGTGCATTTTGTGTTTACTCATGTTGTCTTTGTCTTATATTAAAATTAGTTTGATGATATGAAACATTTAAATGTGACAAATTAGAAAAATAGAAGAAATTTGGAAGGGGCAAATTCTTAGTCATGGCACTGTACTCTGCATGTAACTATAGTAACCAAGCAAGATTTTGCATTGTTTTCTTTAGCAATTTATTTCAAAAAACGCTTTTTTTTCCACCTGGCAAATAACAAAATGTCCTCATAACAATAATGTTATAATTTTCATGTTTTCCTATGATTTTGGGAGAAAATATAAAATCCAGAGGAAATAGAGCAAAACGCAAACATGCAAGCCACAAGACAAACATGATTGTCATATATTTAATTCAGTGATCCCTTCCTGTGCACTTATTAAAAATGCTTGTGGTTCTTTTGTTTTTTCAAACTACTTTACAATGCTTTTACTGCTTTTCCAGATGTAACATAACAAGTCTGGACCAAACCTTAAACCCGAAATGAACTCTACTAGTAGTGTACAAAAAAACCCAACAACTTAAAAGAACTCTTCGTTCTTTTATTTCAAGAGGTTTATTTTTTTATTTGATATGCAGTACTGTGCCAAAGTATTAGGCACATGCCAAAAACTATGATACAGGTAAATATGGTATTAAAGGCTCTATCTGGCATGTTAGTCAAAAATATGTTAACTATAGAAACTTCATCACAGATAAACTTCATTAAGCATTTTATTTATTTGTTTGCTTGTTGGTTTGTATTTTGTTTGTTGATTTGTTTATGGTCTAATATTCTACCTGCTTGTCAGTCATGCAGGATGTTGCCAGTCAATATTCTCATATAATGTCAATGCTGATGTAATGCTGATGGGGAGTAGTAATGTGGTAATTTTGGTAAATCCTCTTATCTTTAGGTTTTACGGTTAATAAATGTTAGCAAATTGGATATAATTAGGGGATTATTCAAGTTTTGCAGATGAAGAAAAGGAAGTTATTTTAATAATTACAATAATTGTTATGACTCATGACTCTCCCACTTGACAGGATGAACATAATCCATTCCTGGCCTACTGTACATCCCTCCCCTACTATTACCATAAAATCATCTGACTATATGATCAGGCCAGAACATTTGTGTGATTCACTGTAGTCTTGTGTTCAAGTTGTTAAAGTAATTATTACTCAGTCAGTCGGCTATGAACAAAGAGCATGAAAAACTAAGTGAGGATTACGCTGCTGCTCTGTCATGCTATGGAGCTGATACACAGGCATCAGCAGACATCACAGTGCCAATGTAATGATCTGAAACAGGGCCCCAGAGTGGCACAGTACTTTTTCACACACACTGGGCAAGCAGCCAGGCCTGCCATGCTAACAAAACTGCCTCAATTAGGAAAAAGTGTCCCCTTGGGAAGTTTTCAGGATGTAATTAACTGTAATCATACTTCTCTTTCAGATGCTTCTTCATTACTTTCAAACATGGTGTCATATACAAGACCCTAAAGGATGAGAACATAGATTTAAACCTTTGGTGTATATAAGCACGCATCATCTGCATCATGTTTATATACACTTATTGAACACTTTATTAGGAACACCTGTACACTAATCAGCCAATCATGTGGCTGCAGGGCAATGCATAAAATCAGCAGCTTCAGGTAAATGATCTCAGTGATTTTGACTGTGGCATGATGTTTGGTGCCAGGCAGGCTGGTTTGATTAGGTCTATAACTGCTCATCTCCTGGGATATCTAGAGTTTACTCAGAATGGTGCAATAAAGGAAAAACATCAAGTGAGTGTCAGTTCTGTGGAAGGAAAAGTCTTAATTATGAGAGAGGTCAACAAAGATTGGCAAGACTGGTTCGAGCTGACAGAGAGGCTACAGTAACTTAGACATCCTGTCTGTACAGTTGTGGTGAGCAGATAAACATCTCAGAATGCACAACAGATAAAATCTTGAGGCACATGCACTACAACAACAGAAGACCACATCAGGTTCCACTTCTGTCAGCCAATAAAAGAAAGCTGACCATGCAGTGGACACGGGGTCACCAAAACTGGACATAATCTGATCTGATGTATCTTGACTTGACAGCATGAATTCATGGACCCATCCTGCCTTGTGTAAACAGTCCAGTTATAATGGTTACAACAGTTGGGGGTGACTCGGTGGGTAGCACCACTGACCCACACGGAGCCCACACTCCCAGGCCACCCAAAGGTGTATAAAATCAAGCACCTAGCAATGCAAACGTTTGTGAAAAAATGGGTGATTCTCAGGCGCTCACTGAATTCAAGTGTGGTACTGTAATAGGATGCCACCGTTTGTTTTCGATATTCCACAATCAACTGTGAGTGGTATCATTGAAACGTGGAGGTCTTTAGGAACAACAGCAACTCAGCCACGAAATGGCAGACCACATAAAGTTCGCTGAGTGCTGAGGCATATAGTGCATAATAGTCACCAATGCTCTGCTGTCTCGATAACTGCATAGTTCCAAATCTCCTCTGGCTTTAACATCAGCACAAACATGTGCACCTGATTCTTCAGGGCTTGGATTTCTATGGCCAAGCAGCTGCATGCAAGATTTACATCACCAAGCACTATGCCAAGCTTTGGATGGAGTGGTGTAAAGTACAGGGGTTAGACAATGAAACTGAAACACCTGTCATTTTAGACCACAATAATTTATTAGTATGGTGTAGGGC
>JAOUQY010000036.1:7957819-7979538 GCA_028566355.1 Doras micropoeus | reverse complement strand
TTTTTTTCCTGACCATCCCTTTCATTTTGCGTCACTGCGCTTCTTGTCATACCAGCAGATTAATAGCAAATTAGCAAATTAGTGCTCTGTTGAGGTTTGCACAGTTTATTAGATCATCTCGCTCCTTATTTCTAAAACCATACTGTTTTCCTAGCTAGTTAATGTTAACTCGGTTTTCTTTAATATCACTGTGAGCAACATTAAGTGGCATTAAGGAATGATAAGAACTGAATCATTAGCAGTTACGCCGTTTTCTTTTCAACTTGGAAAACCTTGTCCTTTTGTTTTCAGCCACCAAGTTTTCTTCAACCGAGCTGAAACCAAAGTGAATGTTCCCATGTCTTCTCTAACTCAAGTAAATCATTACAATACATGAAATCGTTACGTCTTTATTACGCACAGAGCATATTTTTATGACCACCCCTTTAATTTGGTGTCTTTGGTCTCTCATTATTTCCAAAACATCACTGGACACAGGAAACTGGATTCAGACCTCTTTTTTTATTACTAATGTACTTTTATTAAGAAATATTACCAAACAGCTTTCTTTAGACGCGGCATGCTTTTTCGCGCTCGTCTTCTACGCTTTTTTCGGGCCTCTCAGTTTCACCGAAGGAGGAGTGGCCTCACATACATCAAAGCTAACATTTAAAAAAAAAAATGAAACATAAACCCAGACTATTGATACAACGATAACGTACGTTATATCGTATCGCGTGGAAACAGCTTCCGATTGTATGTATCACATTCAGTTATTAGCAGCTTTAAATCTATAGATTTAATAGTGAGATAACAGCTCACTGATCGTATATTGTTTTAGAAGCACAGATATGCAATTCTTGGAGTTGTACTTCAGAGCAAGATCTATAATCTAAACCAGTGTTTCTCAAAGTGGGGTCTGAGAATGAGTATAGTCAGGGAGTAAATGATTTTTTTTTTGTTGTTACAGTGCTGGAAGGAACAACACATTGTTATGTTAATTATTGAGTTCTTTTAGTTATTAGTATGGGTTTAATCCAAACCATTAACTTGGACCTGACGTGTTCTGGAAGACGAAAAGTTCAGGGGGAAACAAAAAGCTCTGTGGCTGTAATAAATACACGAAATATTTCTGTGCACATTTAATCAATGAGATTAATAATTGAATTATATTCAGAAGGGGTCTGGATATATTTATTTGACATTTATTTTACAGGAACTACAGGAGTTCCTGGCTGCAAATGTTTGAGAACCTTTAACTCTAAACTATCTGCTATAGATTTCTGCTTCTTAATACTAAATAAAAAACGTTTTTAAAGAAATTCGCTCAAACTCTCTGCCGGAATCTTTGGCTGGAATATTCCCCGGGCTCGAGCATTTCGAGACATTTCCTAGCTGCCCAAATGATGGACTCTTAGAAATGACAAATTCCAGTCGAATCAGCGCGGCACTCTTGCCGTGGCGCATGACCCAGCTTCCAGATGTGAGCGTAATCATTGGTGAGTGAGAACGCTTCGTCAAACCTTTGAGGTTTTTCTTGTCTAAACGTTCGCCTCACGAGGCTCAAACCCTGATCAAGACTTCTCCAAGACTTCTTTTGTTTCACAGCTGCAGATGGTGGTCTGGGTTTCCTATACACCGTGTGTCTGAGTCTGTGAGATATGTGGGATTGTAAACAAGACCGGAGTGTCACGGTATAACTGTTAACCACTGGGCTTGATTACGGCGTTGTTCCTTATATAAGGTGCTACCTGTTCTTTTGTGAAATACAAACGCCATCAATTTTCTCTTCGCTTGCAAAACCGCACAGGCGACACCTACACCGTGCTTATTGCAGGCTGCACGGTGAATCTTTTTTTTTTTTTTTTTTTTCTTTAATCTGCCTAAGCAAGCACACGTCCTCGCGCGCTGGCCCTTTGCAGTGTTCGTCTAATCACCGAGCGTGCTCTCATTTAAATATTAGAGTAGTCTTTAATCATGGAAAGTAATCAGTGTCATGCATATTCATACGGTCCCGGTCTAACAGTCTCATTGTCTCGCTTCAGTGCCAAATCATCTCAGCCAGTCTCTCAGCTGCCTGCTCTGATAGCGAGAGCCTGGTGCTGTGCCAAAAATACAAAAAAAAAAAAGAAAAAGAAAAAACAGCTCAAGTTTGAAAGAACTTCTTTCGCATTTATATGTTGTCCCTGAAGAGAGAGGTGTGAGTGTGCCCATGTGTGTGTACGTGTGTGTGCGAGTGTGCATTCGTGGGTGTGTTTGTGTCTCTGCGAAAGGAGAGAGGAGAGATTTTCGAAAGATGGCGAGACTGATCCCTGTTCCGAGCGATGAATATTTGCGCAGGGGCTCAAGGAAAACTCCATTTGCATAATGACTTTGTAGTTCTGCATTAATTAAATTTGCATATGAAACTGCGTTAATTACCTCTGATCATCTGGTTTTCGACTCCGCTGCATTTGATGTCCAGCCTTCGGGGTTGTGATTAGAGGTTACAGTGGCATTTTGTGTGTGCGTATGTGTGTGTGTGTGTTAGTCTTAGTGTTAGAGGATAGGTGTGTGTGGCAGTTAGTTAGTGGCAAGAGATTGTTAACGGATATGAAAGCCATTTTCTCACACTGTCACTCCGAGTACACAGGATGAGTAACCGTGCCCTCCGTATCCTCTGTACAGAACTGACATGTTGTAGCATGTTGTCAATATTTCTGAAAAGGCATTACACTTTATAGCCATGCTTATAACGCATTTCTAAACGGATAAGGTTATAAGCAGCGTTTAGCATTGCGTTGCAACCGCAATTTTGATGAATGAGATCGATTAGAGCATTGTGATCAGAACTGCACTAGACAAAGTTGTAAGAGTTGTAAGAGTCTTTGATATTGCTGACATAATGCGTTATTAACTTAGAAATGCATCGTGTCAGGCGCACATAACGAGTAACAACTAAGCAACTTGTACAATGCGCAATGCATTTTCATAGGTAATATATAACACTACGTATAACGCCATATGTTTATTATAGAAGCTTTTATGAAATGATTTTCAACAGATTGTGTTGAATCAGAGGTCTCCAGACTAAAAAACATTCTCTAATATCCATCTGTTTAGCAATACTCAAGACTGTTTTTAACAGCGTTGTGGCATATTGCATATTTCATGGCCTGACATGATTATCGGTAACGTTCCAACATTATTACAGTGTGCATTAAGTTAAGTTAAGTGCACCTATCTATCATTTAGCTAATCTAATCTCTGGTCACTGTATTGGTGCTGTATAATTTCACCGCTACATTGTCCTGAGAAAATAACCAAAAATCCCAAAATCTGGGACTGGACTCAAAACAAGTGCAGTTAGGGAACTGAACAATTCAAATATGCGAAAGTGTGTAACATAAAACTACATACAGCTGTCACAGTTAAACAAGAAAGGTCTCAGGATGATACACACATGCCAGAACATGGTACCCAATCTGTACTTATGTACTGTAGTTTCATTCAACTTTGCATCACTGGAGCAAAAATTCATTCCAGTTTGGCTCTTGCTGAAGGGTTCCGTGCGGTGTCCGTGCACCACAGAACTCAAAATTCGAAAGGAGATTTATACGGATTTAAAGCCTTCAGAAATACCTTTGACCAAACGATTATTGAAACAACATCTACAAAAAAATATTTCTTAAAGATATTAACATAAATATAAAGTTAGACTGCGATTACAAACAGGTTTGGTTATTTATGACGCTCTAGGAATCCGACCTGTTCACCAAAACTATAAGATGTTTTTGTTACGTTACAGAACACACGTTACTGGCAAGGGCATCCGCATTGTCTTTTGTAGTGAGGTAGGAGAAAAAGGTTACACTACAAACACATTCTAGTGGCTTGTGAAATCCCCAGGCGTTTTGCATTGCCCCAAAGACTCATGGGATTGGGATTGGAGGTGTGGCTTTTGGGGCTGGCCCAGACCACCCCAAGGAAGGCTGATTGGTTTTCAACCCATGCTGCATGCTGGATCGGTTAAACTGCGGCAGAAAAAGAGCGACATGCCATGTGCTTTCCACTCGCCGCCCTGCAAGGAGTTAAAGTCTCCCACATGAAGGCATCAAACGCTCCACATACCGCTTTATGGTAGTCATATGGCAACCGATTTGATATTTTTCCTACCACAGCAGGGAATAAAACTCGCCACTAATTTAAGCTGCAAGCGCCGCCGCTAAATTTCAGCATGTGCTGACGGTGTTCGCCAGATGTTTTCCTTTTGGTCCCTCTCGCTTTTCAGCCCTCTCTCTCTCTCTCCTTCTCTCTCTCTCTCCCTCTCTCTCTCTCTCTCTGGACTTGCCTAATGTTCTCTCACATTTTGTGCAAAGCTGCCTGGCTGTGGCACAAGTTTAGAAAACAGAGACTAAGTTTTTATTAGAATTATTAAAAACATCATTGCTCCGGTTATAGTTTTCACGCTCCGAGGAATCACGTCCCATCGGATCCGTCAGCAGCAGCTCGTTCTCAACGTGTCTCTGCAATCGAACCGCGATGCTGACGCCCAGATGTGACCCACTGCTTCGCAGCGTGTTTAAGCCCCTGTGATTTTTCTACTTTTTTATGCATTATTTCCTTCTCCTGCTCCTTGATTATGTGAGCACCTCTAGATTACGTGGGTCACGTTCCATTAAGCTGTAGCACATCACTTCGTCATGACAATGTTTGCCTGTTTTTCAGCAGCGACTGTAAATGCGTATTTACACACCCTCGCACGTTTCGCACGTTTTCTGTCCGGTTTGCTCTGCTGCAGCCCCTCAGGAAGGTATTAAGGTGAAAGTGCAGGGTGCTGTGTGTTCAAAGAAAGGCACACAAACACACACTGATCTCCTTGTGAAAACACTCCTCCCTCTTTCTTATTATGCGGCCCCTAAAGGTTTATCCTGCTGTCTATCAGCACTCAGAACTAACACGTTCTACCGGCAGAAGACGAGCTTAGCTGAAGGAGTAAGCGAGATCTGAAGCTGCGGCTGTTTAAAACAAACAGTTTTGCTTCGTAGACATTACAACGTCTCACGTCGACGGCGAGATCTGGTTGCCTGAGCTTAATTCGGTGGTAAAGTATGGTGTCGGCTTGAGCCTTCCAGCCAGAACGTAAGCTCAGTTACAGCGGCTTCGCCCGCCACCGTTATTGTCGTTGCGTTCTGGGTGGCATTATAAAAACGCAACCGCTTTTAAACACTGAAGTTCTCATACGCTTTTTTACGGCTGTCTTATTTTCCCCCTGCCTCACTCAAGCTGTCTGTCTCTTTCCCTGGCGCTGATTTTGATCTGTCTTGATGTGATAAATGCCGCGTGCTGACCATGACTGGGCCATATGCCGCTGCTTTGCTGTGGATACTATTTTCACTGTGCAGCAAACACAAGCCAGACCTCTCCTCGAGAATCGCACATGTACGCTGTATTCTCTCAGGGCTGGAGAGTTGATCGTTGGCGGTTTCACCTGGCTTCGCCTCTGTATGACATCGGTCGGTAAATTGAAACCGGTTTAGCTTTGCCTATGGCACAGTCCTGGTCTGTTCCACTCTCATTCTCTGATGCTCTTATACACACTGAAATGCAGCCCTACACTTTTTTTTTTTTTAAGATCACGATAGAGGGAAAATAAGGCTTTGCTGTGTCATGCTAATAAGAACTCAGGTCATTACAGCACATAAATTTAACTTGGAGAGGTTATGGACACCGTGGTACCATAAGTACCCTTCTTTGTCTCTGTGGGAGCCCCTGTGAAATGAAATAAGGCCCAGATCTTATCAAATTTTGTTCGTGCCAGCACAGGCTTGTCCCGATGCGCTCACTGAGTTAGCCATGGCCCTGGCGCTACAGGCACTGCTGAGATGAAAGAGCCTCCTTAACCATAAGCTATGTGGGGAACTGAGCCAGGGATTGAAATGCATCGGCATGATAACAGCCAAGGGAAAAACGAATCTCCTCTTGTTTATTTCCCCCACGGCTGCAGCCAGGAGAAGGGTACACGCAGGATCGGGAGGGATTCGGCTGGTTGACGTGGCCATTTTTTGTTCAAACCTGACTGGCAGGATTAACCATGATTTATTTGTTCATTTTGAAGTAATTTATTGCTTTGTGTTAGCTTAGCTTAACAGTATGATAATCTGATCTGTATCAGGATTGTTAGATTAGTGATAAGCTCTCTTTTTCCTGTTGTGTCTTTTTTCTTTGCTTTATCATTTCATCTGAAGTTTTTTTTTTCATTTGATGCTTTCACCTTCGCTTCTGTTCTCTTCCGTTCTCGTTTTCTCTCCTCATCCATTTCAAATCTATGTGTCCTGTAACTTTTAGCTAAGGTCTGTTCTACACACACAGTCTTGTCTTGCTTTTCTTGTAAGGGCATTCCACTGACATAATTATTAATGCACTGAATTAGTGCCTATACCTAAGCCTAACCTTAACTTAAGGCTCTTTAAATTTTCTGGCTCTTTTCATTTTTGTTAAAAACAACAACAATAGCCGTACTTTCCGCATAGAGACCAGCCAGATATCCCCAGAAGATCAAAATGATCAGAAATACCTACCCTTAGGGGATTTCCACAAAGATATAAAAACATGGATGCACATACACACACACAGAAAACACACAAGCACTCACACACACACAAACCCGCACGCATACACAGATCTGTAATATGGTCAGTGTTAGGGCTCGATGCCAGCAGGCATGGCAGTAAGGTGGCTGGCATGTGTGGCGGCTTCTGCCATCATAAGAGCTGGGGCGGCATCTGAGGAGCCGTTTTATAGCACATGCACACACACACACACACGCAAGCACACGCTGATTATAGCGGCCTGATTGCTTTGGAAGGCACACTGAAGGTCTGCTGAGTTTTACAGTGGCCTTTAAATGGGTCTAGATGCCTGCGCTCAGCTGGGGACCATTATGGGGTACGTTATCCAAAAAAAATGGCGGGGCAATTATTTCCCATAAAGGACTGTTCTTCGTGCCATTTTGGTCTCACACACACACACACACACACACACGTGCACAGAAGTGCATGCACATGCACACACAGACGCACAGACAGACAAACAAGACTCGACATGCTTGTTTTGTGCACTTATGGATTCAGGGCTTCCTCCTGCAAAACTGAGGAGATCAATATGCACCTCCCACAGTTATGATGAACGTGTCAGAGAATCATTCCCAACAGTCAGAGCTACCTGCGCTCAAGCTGATCTGTGTGCTGATTCTCTCAGTCTTATTGGAGCAGTTAGTGTGTGAGAGAGCGAAAGAGAGAGAGAGAGAGAAAGTGTAAAGCCTGTGGGTGTGTGGGTGGGAGATGGTGCCCATCCAGGAGAAGATTGACGAGATGCATAGCACCCAGCTCACGTTCCCTTTGATCTCGTTCCTCTCGCTTGCTTTTTTCCCCCCTTTCTTCCCTGCACGGCGGTCTGCGTCTCCCTTCAACCACAAGCTCGAGTGTCATTCATCAAACCCCTCGAGCCCTTCGCCATCGGTTACTCATGCCAGCCAGGTCTTAGCGTAGCGACACATACTGGGGCTTGTGCCCGAACCATGATTCAGGCTTGCTGCGATGCCATGAAAAGCTTAGCTAGTGTACTCTGTATTGCTGTAGCCAGGCCAGGAGTCATAGTTCTTATTGACAGAGATGTCTTTCCACTTATTTTTCACTGTCTGCTCCTGCCTCTGGCACAGGATCCCCTCTCCCCTTGTTCCCATCATGTCTATCTGATGATGGCACACAACTCAGGCCCAGTATGTGTTTTCAATTAGTTGCTTGTGTATCCTAGTCTGTGCTGGGAGATGGCGGTGTAGCAAAATGTCTAGCTTATAGAAGCTTATTGATCTGGCATACACACACACCCCCACACACACACACACACCACCTGCTGGAAAGCAGGCATCCAGCCAAGATTCATGTCGTAGTGTGTGACTGAGGTGATGGAAGCATTTATGTCCAGTGTTCTTTCTTAAATCCATTTTACTGTGTGTGTGTCAGTGTTCCTATAGCCACATCTATCCTCAGTCATCCTGCAGGTGGAGCCACAACCGGTCTGCTTCTAAAATGTGTGTGTGCACCATGTGTGGCTTACTTGCTCCACACACACACTCTTTTCCCCATTGTTCCACTTTAGATTAGCTGCTTTTTCTAATAAAGTTGCCTCTTCCACTTAGGGAGAAGAAACCCTGACTCAATGAGTTCAGAATCAGAAACATTAGAATCTAGACTAAGTATACAACTTGGCAGTCTAGGGTTCAATCTAATATCTAGCTACAGCTGTAAAGACTGATAGTCAAGTGATATTAAATAGCAGAGCCCTGGGTCTCACTGTAGGCATAAAACCGTTACACGCACTCGGACCATATGACAGCACGAGTCATGCTTACTGTTTCAACGCCACGTGCTTCATCTCTGCCATCGTGCTGTGTGTTTTCAGAACAGGAAGCGTGTCCACGGTACGCTCTTGCCGTCAGCCAGCTCATTCCTTTCAAACACGAACTGAGAAATGAAGAAAGTAAGCAACATCACTATTGTATTTGACATGCAGCTTCTTAATATCTCCTGATGACATGTTAAGGCTGGTTTATACTCCTGTATCGAAATGTATTTGCGTGTCACAACGCAGAATAGGGAATTATGGGAAAGCGTGGCATGCAGAGGCACACCGACAGACTGACGTGCAAACCTCCAAAAATCCTAACAGGGTTCTGTGTGTATCTATGGTGCCGTTGGTATGTGTTTAATGCTGATTGGTTGAGGCCAGGAGGTGTGTCCGGTTGTGTGCCAAGAAATGTTGTGACTCTTCATTAGCAGGTTTTATGAAGAGCAGTTTTGCTTATATATTTCTTAATCTGAATGCAAACCCAGGCCTCTTTAAACCCAGGCTATCTACCTGGTTGCCTTTATACGTAATAGCATGGTATTTGTGTTCTGAAACCTGTGTGACCCACTACTTTGCTACCTCTCCATACATTCTCCACTAAAGCACTTGAACACAACCTGCAGATGCAGAAGTAAACTAAACTAAACCATGTGGCTGTGACAGCGAAGCAGGTATAAATAAATTAGCCCAAATAGACACCAAATCTATGGTCTCAATAATCAGGGCTGTATGTCAGGTCTACACACTGGGCTAGAAAGAAATCAGCCCTAGGTGTGTTTGTATTACAACAATTAGGGGTGCTGATGTTCTTGGTTCCACAAAAGTAAATATTAATAATCCACATCAAGCATTTGGTAACAGATTTGGAAGCTGAAAATTGAGGTTTATTTTTAGTTGTTTCATTTTTTTTGTTGTTCTTGAAAGAAACCCACCAGACAGCCCTGATCTACAGCATTTGTAGTGTACGTGCAATTATAGCGGACAAGAATTTCGAGATGTTTCCCTGTACAGAAACCTGTTTATTTGAAACGCAATTATAATGGAAGCCTAAGGGCAGCTCATTATTCCAAAAAAGAAGTTTGGTAATGGATGATACAGCTGGTTAACATTGACACCTCAAAGTTAGCATGGTCATGCTTCACCCATTTGTACCCATGGTTATTGTTACAGTGTTACAGTTTTATATTTGACTTTATATTTTTGTAGTTTAAACATTGAAACTCGACAGCTACCCTTAGACAGCCACTGTCAGTGAGTCGTCATTTAAGAAACCATTTTCACTCCTTTTCTTGTCCATAGTAATATTGGAGTGTTTCTTTAAAGCTGTTGCTCAAGGACCCTGCTGTGGCTCGCTAGCAGTCCTGGGACTTGAACTTTCTGGTCACTAAGACAGAGCTTTGACTGCTAAGCAAGCAGTGATATAGTATACACTCTCCGCTATTTTACTCCTTTTTCTAGTATTTTGTAGTCTTGAAATTGTAGTAGATAATATCCAGTTTGGATCCTGATAATCCCAATGGACTAGCATCCCAGCTGGCACAAAATACTCATAACGCCCTGTGGCATGCCCTGTGAGCTGTGTGGAAAATAAGAAGGTGTTGTTCCAGATATACAAATCCACAGCACTGCATTGTGCTATTTCATAAACACACCAATTCAGGCCCGACTATAAATCGCATAAGCAGTTTGCATTATGTAGTGGACAGGCTGTGGTTAAAGACATGCTGAGAATATCAAAATTTCAAATGAGAGATAGCAACACGGTCTTGTGAGGTCTCTCTTTCCCAAGCACACACATATACACACACATTTCCACAGACATCCTGGTGTGCATCTGCAGTAAAAGCAGCTTTTCCACAGCAGTAGCAGCATGTCCCCCACCACCATGAGTGCATGCTTGTGTGAGTGTGTGTGCGTGTGTGATTTGCATGGCAGTCTGGCCTCTTGATTAGCCGCCATCATCTGAAACAAGACATCAGCAATTCGAGGTGAGGCCCTGTGGGCGCCCGGGAGCTGCAGATCACAGCCATGCTAATGCGGGCACCGTGCCAGGTGTCACACAGTGGGTGACAGGTTCTCTGAGGGGGCGTGGGCGCTGCTGGGGAGTGTCACACACGGCGCGTTATCACCTCGTCCTTTGTTCTCTATGCAAATCTACCATCGTAGCATCCTCCACTGCTAGGAATGTGACACATTCTCGAAGCTGAGCTCCCAAAAGTGCAATGCATAAGGCTCCCAAACACACACACACACACGCACATCACTATGACTGGTAATGTCTCTCTCAGATCACTGAACATGGATGGGCATTGTTGTGGTCCTCGAGGTGTTAGAGCTAGCAACCATATTAGCATCCTCTTTTCTTAAGACATGAGGCTTATGAACTTTCTCAGAGATAATTAAATATCAAACACCCTCCTTTACCATTACACACATGCTAATCACCTCAAAAAGGCCAAATATCCTCGTTTTAAATCAGAGCTAAACCCTGAAATGGTCTCTCAAAGGACGGCTTAATTGGCTGTGTGGTTTTGTAACACCAAATCTGCGAGGGTGGGGAACTTTAATGCCGGACCACCCCTAATATACCCACGCATCATTAATCACACACACAGAGACACAGTGTGATGGAAAGTGAGCCCCTCCTCAGTGATTAGCACCACGAGTTTGGCTAGTATGAAAATGCTGCACAGCCTGCACATCTTAGAACAGCCATGACTCAACTTAGCCATTTAACCTGTAATCCCCACATTATTTATGGAGGTGTGAGGGGTGGGTGGAAAATGAGGCCATTAGGCTCTTGCAACGAACACCCTGAGAGTGGAGAAGGTGCTCTGCTAACTGCTAGTTGACCTCCACGGCCCACGGCAAGAGCTTTTTCTTAGCATGGACCACCGTAATTGCTGCAAATTGAATCACAGTGCGAGTGGCAATGATTCCTTAATGAGCACTTTTATTGGCTGGAGCAGTGCGGTGTGGCAGAGCCCTGCCCGGTGCCATGCGGCGCGACCCAATGGGCCATGATCAGATGGAGATTTGTGATCCTGAGGTGGCTGATGGGTAATTTCACACCATCACACCACACAAGCTGCCGTTGCAAGACATGGCTCTCTGATGGGTCATTAGCATATTTTAACTTATTCATGATGGGCTCCCCTCATTCTGTCTCTCTCTCTCTCTCTCTCTCTCTCTCTCTCTCTCTCAAGCTTGTTTTGAAAGTTGATGAAATTTGTCTTTGGTCGTCATTAGGCCTGCCTGTCTGTTAGCTGACACGCTCCTTTGGCAACATATGGCTCTTTCTGTAAGAAGTGATAAGATGCAAATTGCCAGAGCTTGAGCGCACATTTATGGCAGAATAGAGGCGCACACTCATAAAGAGACCCACACACATACACACATTCAGCCAGTCCCTTTCCTCACACCCCCTCTCTATCACTCTCCCTGTCTGTCTCACTGCCATCTCCCATCTCCCACCTCTCTATTTAGAAAAAATCCAGTTCGGCACTAAGCAGTCACTTGAGGAATGTGTGATCTTGACGAGGCGTCATTAGAACTCATGGGGGGACATCAATTACGTCCACTCCTGATCCACACTTCATCTCTGGGCTGAGTTCCATGCATGCTGAGGAAGGAAAGGAGCAGGCACGTTTATATTTTAGCATCAAATCCTCCTCCTCTTCCTGCTCCCTCCTGTCAGCCATGTGTGTGAAGGCCAGCCAAACTAAACACGGACATCAGGCCTCCACACTTCTCTCCTCATCTCCAACAGAGCAGCAGCAGTGGGACTCTGGCCATGCCATACAAGCCCCTGGCCATGGCCCCAATAATACCCTTTGGCTCCTGTTTGGCTTCTAGAGACAATATCACACTCCCATTAGCACACAGCAAATACATACAGACACACACACACACACCAGACAAAATAGAGCCACCACTATCCTCTGTCTAGAACCAGAGCTGAAAACCTGACCCACATAGAAATAAAAAAAAACCCACAATTTTCCATTGAGTATATCATATTTCACTCACTAATCGGTCCCTTTATAGCTCAATTGTACTGCCAAATGATTATTGTGTATTTTTCCGTATATGTATTCTACAGTCATTTTCCACACATATATAGGCTTTATACATAGTGTATGGATGCATATGCTAGTAACTGTAATGCAGTTTTATGATGCGGGGTGAAACTGATAACCCCCCCTTGTTTTTTTCCTCTATTTCTTTCCCCCGCTTTTGCTCCATGCTTATTCCCATATGGAAATAGCGAGTGTGTGTGTGTGTGTCTGTGTGTGTGTGAATTGAGCTGTATATTAAAGCCTGTCTGGCATTAGCATTAGCATAATGCGTTGAGGCCTTCAGGCTGTACCTGCCATCTGCATAAGGCTCTAGCCCTCAGGGAGTCTCAGGGAGATGCTCACACACCAACCCTCCACCCTCCGGCCCTTGATCCTTACCCAGTCACGTACAGACACATCCTCTCCACTGAGGGTTTAGCAAACAGCAGGCACCATGAGGCCACTGATAACCTGGCAGAGCATCAGCCGATTCGACTCTCCCACTTACAGCAATGCAATTTTCATTTTGTCTCATAAAATGGCTGTCACCAGACTGCGGTGAGATGCCGCTCACATGTTGCCTGTTTAATTTTTAAAGTGAAATGATCCATGAACCTCATCATAGAGAACTCTTCCCTTTGATTACACCCAAAGCCATTGCCATGAACAAACAGATGCAGGAATGACATGGAAATCTATTAAAGCATGCCATCAGAGTATCTCCTAGGAGTGTGTTGCAGAGTTAAGCGCTAATATTTATGCATTCATTCACAGCATGTACCCTTTGTGTCTTCCAGGGAAAGATGAGCCCTCAAGCTACATCTGCACCACATGCAAGCAAACCTTCACCAGCGCCTGGTTCCTGCTGCAGCATGCTCAGAACACGCATGGCATCCGTATCTACTTGGACAACCACCCTTCTAGCTGCTCCCTTACTCCCCGTATGGCATTGCCTCCTCCTTTGGGAGCAGATGCCCTGCCTCGCTCACCTCTTGCCAGTTTCCTGGGAGACAACAGCAATCCGTTCCACTTGCTCCGCATGGCAGCACCTCTTCTGCGAGAGCCTCAGCCTGCTGGATACATGGAGACCCGCTTGCCATCTACACCACCATTTGTAAGCCCACCTCCACCACCCCGTCATCCCCTTGAGCGTCTGGGTCCAGAGGAGATGGGGATTCTCACCCAGCATCCCAGTGCCTTTGAGCGGGTGATGCGCCTGGCCCCAATGCCCATGGAACCACCATCCATGGATTTCTCCCGCCGCCTCCGTGAGCTGGCCAGCAACAATAACAATAAAGGTGGACCCACACCTCCTCTCTCACCTAACCGTGTACCCCCTGTGCACAGGCTCCTCAGCCCCACGCTCTTTCAGCCTGGTGCCAAGCCAGCACCATTCCAGGGAACACCAACACAGCAACTTCCAGCTGCTCCAAGGTCCAGCTCTTCACCAACCTTGAGCCAGGCAGGCAAGGTCAAGTCCTGTGAGTTCTGTGGAAAGACCTTTAAGTTTCAGAGCAATCTGATAGTACATCGACGCAGTCACACTGGTGAGAGGCCTTACAAGTGCCACCTGTGTGATCATGCCTGCTCTCAAGCCAGCAAGCTAAAACGGCACATGAAGACCCACTTACAGAAGTCAGGTTCGTTGAGCAGCTCGCCAGATCGGGGCAGGCGCGACTCGACAGGAGAGGAGCAAAAGAGTGGAGAGGGCAGGGAAATACTGGAAAACGATGAAGATGAGGAAGACGAGGAGGAGGAGGAGGAAGAGGAGGAGATAGAAGAGCAACAGAATGGCAGTAGCAGGCCTGCATCTAATCTCAGCATGGATTCTGAGCTCAGCAGGAACCGGGAGAATGAGTCTCAGCTTTTGATGCCTGAGAAACCACTCTCCATTGACAGAGGGATGGAAAGACAATATAATGACATTGACAATCACCTGAGACTGCCTTTGGGCAACAGGCCTAGGGAAGAGGCAGACACAGTTTCATCAGCCAGAGAAACAGATGCAGGAGGTCAAATCATGGTTAACGGCAGGGGCTGTGGACCTGAGCACTCTGTGGTGGGCTTGTTCCAGCATAAGCCTGCACCTCTCTCTAGCCCAAACCTCTCTGGTTCCTCGGCCAAGAGGATCAAAGTAGAGAAGGACATGGAGCTTCCATCTCTGCCACTCATTTCTTCTGAAAATGTGTACTCTCAGCTGTTGGCTGGCTACGCTGCTTCCCGCCACTACATCAGGGAGCCCTTTCTGGGCTTTGGTGACTCCCGGCAGTCGCCTTTTGCCACATCCTCTGAGCATTCATCCTCAGAGACAGGCAGTCTGCGCTTCTCCACGCCCCCTGGGGAGCTGCTGGAAGGTGGAGTGTTGTCAGGACGGAGCGGCAGCAGCACACCACACCTCCAACTCCGTGGCCCGGGTCCTGGCAGGCCTCCAGGCTCTAAAGAGAGCAGGAGGAGTGACACATGTGAGTTCTGTGGCAAGGTGTTCAAGAACTGCAGCAACCTGACAGTGCATCGGCGCAGCCACACGGGTGAGAGGCCATACAAGTGCGACCTGTGCAGCTATGCTTGCGCACAGAGCAGCAAGCTCACACGCCACATGAAGACCCATGGCCAGTTTGGCAAGGAGGTGTATCGCTGTGACATCTGCCACATGCCCTTCAGCGTCTACAGCACCCTCGAAAAACACATGAAGAAGTGGCATGGTGAACACTTGATGAGCAACGATGTCAAACTTGAGCAGGCAGATCGAGCCTAAATTATGTGCACTAAAGCACATACTTCAGACAGTATGATGAGTTTAGCTGGATAATCTTTTGAATAAATCTAACTATAGAGTTTTGGAATGATTTGGTGTGTTTTTTTTTTTTTGTTTTGTTTTGTGTTTTTTTTTTCTAGTGCCACCTGAGAAATAAGAAAGTTAGTAAATGTTTGTGGATGGATTTGAAAAAGCCCTGCTGGCATTTCCAGCAACCACCAGGAATTTGTCCATTAAGAATCCATGGAGCCTTTCTACTGTGCAATACTTTCTGTATTTATTGGATCATTTCTTGATGATACATGGCATGTGCAGGGGTTTTAATGCATTCCTTTGTCAGAATATTATTTTCAGACACCATTTTATGATATGACACATACTGAGATTTCGGCATTCTGCCACCATTTTTTTTTTTGAGGAATTTCCTAAAAGGAAAAGAAGTCATTTTAACATGTCCTGCTAAATTCTGAAGAAGTTGTACTTCTAAAAATCAGAGAGAGATTTTCTTGTGTACTACTGCTGTTTGCAGTCACACCCAATGTGGGTGATATATTAAAACGTAAAGCACTGAATGTCAACTTGACAATAAATATTAAACAAATTCGAGGGAAATGGAATACCAGGGATGTCTCAGGCAGCTGGATGACAGTTTGACTGTATTTTAATGATTTCCTTTTGACCACCATCCAGCCGAATATGAATATCTTGATATGACTTTTATGATTTCAGCTGTCAAACTTAAACAAAACAAATTTTCTCCCTACAACAATACACTCATTTAGACGTTGCTGATTTATTGTATTCTTCATAAGGCTGGTAATGTGATATGACCCATATTTTTGCGATCCAAATGTTTACATTACCACAAATTGTAAAACAAAATATACCACCCGGTGTATATTTTCTTAACACACATGTTAAAGAGGTTTGGCCTGATAGTAGAGTAAACATACCCATTTGCTTATTTTATCCTGATTGAAATGAAATGTTTAGCTGATGAAAATTGTGATACTTTACTACCATAGGAGGGCCCAGAGTGTTAAAAACAATTTGAACTTAACCTCAGCCAGGACCATGCTTTTACCTGGTCTTGCAGTATTATAGATGTAGTATTTACAAATTTGCTATCAAAATTGGTTTGTTATGGTAACATGCAAGTATCCTAAGTGGCTGCTTAATCTCCAGAGCACTGTGGAATGAACCGGTGTGCTCATCTTAGACGTTGGAGGCCTTCCCACCTCCTATTTTTCACACTTCACCAATTCAGAGGGCTGTTATGGCTTTAACAAATGACCATTCTCCCCTTATATCTTAGAAATCTCAGGCTGCTGCTTTTTTTTTTTTTTTTTTAAAGACAACATTTTATTTCCAGTACTGTTTTCATTCCAAATTAAGCTTATAATCGCCACTTAATAAAATGCTGTCTTTTTTTTTTTGTGCAAGTCGGTATCTCGTAAAGACATTCCTTATCTGGTCTTTAAGCCTAGATTACCACGTGTACGTCTTTTGGGTAGCATAAGCAAAAAACAAGGTAGCATAAATGGCAGAGACAATTAAAATGTAGAAGATACAGAGACAAACCTGGCCCAGATATACATGCTTGTGTTTTATTGCCCCTCAATCCAATGTGCACGCAAATGATCAAGCAGTGTGTACACTTGTAAAAATTTCATTCCAACAAGAAGAAATCACAAAGAAGAGGTTAAATATTTATGCATTTGATGTGTACTACCTTTCAGAATCGAATTTAACGCACACGTTTGTCCGAGACGACCAAGCCATCTAAGTTCTTCGCCGATACACATGGCTGGATCTTCGCCAGCTCGGAAGAAAATCGAAAAAAAAAAAAAAAAAATCAGAAAAGATGACACTCGAAAAGTCTTTAAAATAATGTTTACAGTGTTGAAGTACAAGGATAAGAAATTCCTGTGTAAATGTGTTTTAAAAGAGAATAATCTCATGGGTTTTTTTTTTCCTACCATTTTCGAATGCCATAGCAGGGTTGTTTGTTTGTTTAATACTTTATTTTATTTTTGGTGCAGGGCTCCCCCCCCTTCCCCCCATAAATTTCAGTGGATATATTCGTATATGTTTTGTTCACTGTTAAAATACACAGTGTATTTGTATACCAGTGGCATTTTATGAAATGATGCAAAAAAAATCTTTATATTTTGCAGTCCATTCTAAAATTGTGAGTTTATCCAATTTTTTTTTTTTGTCTCTATACCTGTTCATAATTTTGGTAAATCCATCCTTGTGAGGATGTAAAAAAAAAAAAAGAAAATAAAAAGGAATGAAAATTCAACCTGTTTGTTGAATTGCTGTTTCATGTTAAATTTACAGGGTTTTGCCTGATCGCATATTCTGGGTAGGGAGAAATCTTAAATATAGAGAAATAAAAAAATAAATATTTAATAATATATAAATAAATATTGTGAGTAGACAGAAAAAAAAATATATATAAATAAAATAAAAAAAAAAAATAAAAATAAAATAAAATAAAATAAAATAAATAGAAAAAAAATAAAAATAAAAACAGTGTAACAATTGTCAATAGCATAAATGGGCCAATGCAGGCAAATATCATTGGCACCAGGTTTTATGGGGCTTTTTGGATTCAGGTTTGTATGACTGCCTGGTATGCAGCTATTTAAAAAATAAACCCCATTCAGTGTTTTGTTTTCAACACACAAACGCATGGAGCTTCCAGACAGTAGTGCTGCTTACTGCCTAACCTTTGACCTAAGGAGTTCACTATTTTTTGAGCCCTTCCTTTACGTTGCACCTGCCTGCCCCTCTCTGCAGTGAGAGATGCTCTCAACACAATGACCCGTCTGACCTATCTTGACCCCATCAATGTCGCTGTGTCCCTTCTTTCCTCGTGAGACAGGTGGGCTTTTGTAGCCCTAATAATGTTGCGTGTAAGGGCGGGAAACTACTTAAAAAACCCTTATAGTCTATTTATGCATGGCCAGTCCTAATGCTTTGGTGCTGAATGAGGTGACTCACACACTGAGGTACCTTAGAGAGACCTTTTCTATTTGTACCAACAAACAATTAAACCGTTGTGTCTGTGTCTTGAAATGTGTTCTAGTGCTCCATGTTGACGTGACTGTCTGCTCAAAGAGCTAGGCATGGATGTGGTTAGACTGACCCTGGACATCTGGGATGCATCTTCAGTCCTGAAACAGCCCATTCCCAGCAAGACTCTGAATAAGATTAAAAGACAGCAGATTCCCAACATCTCTCTCATGGCACCACGTTCCCTTGAGGTCTCACCATTTTCCCATTCTAATTACGCGACTCAGCCACACCGATGCATCTCTAGGCCATTTTGACCACCGCTCTACACAGGGTAGTGTCATAGTTCACATCTGACATGTGATTTAAAGTCTCTTTTAAGCTTGGGTAATAGAAGGTCCCCATTTGTGCTGTGTGGCCAATGCCACGGAAAGAAAATGGTCCGTCATTTACTAGGCCAAAATGTCTAGATGGTGAATCGGTCACACACAAGGAGACTTTAGGAAATGATGGCTTTTGGTAAAACCACGGCCTCGGGGAACAGGGTGTCAGCAGGGGCTGTGGTCGGGGCCTTGACCACACAGATTGACCACAGAATCCTTTATTTTTTAAATAGGATTGGAGGGGCCAAACCCCGCCGGGTCCCAGTGTCTATATCCAGTTAACAATCTCTATTCCCTGACCAAGGCGAAAGGAAATGGCACCCAGTAAGCAGGCTTTACCCCCAAGGCAGAGGAGCTGACAACCAGAGCAAATCTGACCCATATGGGCAGGCCTGGGAACATGGAGGACGCTCTGAACAGTTTTGGAAAAAAGGATGGGCAGGAGATGAAGAAGAGTGTGGTTGCGCCACGGTCAGTCGGCAGCTGCGGATCTTTTTTCCGAAGAGATCTGACCGAGAAGAACAAAGGCTTTGTGGTGCTGCAGAATGTATCTGTAAAGCGAAGGGAATGCATGCTCCCTGACTGAAGAGAACAAAGAAAAAACTGTTCATTGTGCCTCTGTTATATCAGTGATTGCTCAAACACCACATAATGCGCTTTCAAACATGTTACACCACAGCACTACTGCTTTTTCAAATCTGATTGGGAAGAAGGTGATGCCCTGACGGTAGTGCCACATGGTTTATAGTCACAGATTTTTCTTAATGTTATCGTTACTATAGTAACAATTTACTGTCATGGCGACTTATTCAATAATATACAGTATACTTGTTACATAAATCTTAAATTTGTTGTTATGGTGAAATGTTCTGGTAGGAAATGTTTATTTAGCATTAATGGAAGGAGACTCCAGTGTCACCGTTTTTTTTTTTCAGGCGGAGGAAAAAAGTCTTCCACAACAGGAAAGCGTTCAAGACGGAGAGCTTTGTGGTTTCTCCGTAACGTAACAAGCGGCATTGTTTTTTTTTTGTTTTGTTTTTTTGGCTTATTAACTTCAAGTGAGAGAGAAAAAGAGAGGCTTATGAGCAAACAACTATTTATAGCTACTATAATGCTAAAATAAACATAGCTAAAATAAACAATATGTGATACACGAGAGCAGAAAGTTCTAGTTAATAAAAATGATGTGAAAAAAATTGTTTTCCAAATTGTTTGTGGTATGATAAGAATAAAAATAATATAAGAATTGAAAAAAAAATCATTCTTTACACTGGTCCACATCACACTATCACGTCATATGGAAAATAAATGGGAAAAAAAATATTTCTGTGGTAAAATAGTTTATTTTGGGTGACATTTTACTTGCTCATAAACACTGACTCTAGTGCGAAACTAAAGTAGCAACATGCATGTCTTGGTGGATGAACAAACAGGAAAACTGTGTACACTTAAATTTTTACTGAACCAGTCTTTAACCAGTCATCCTCCTCAACTAGGGTGAGCACTGAAGCAAAGTTTCTGCAATAAAGCAAAAGTAAAAAAAAAAAAAAAAAGAGAGAGAGAGAGAGAGAGAGAGAAAGAATAAAAACAAATACACACCCAGAATGTGAATAATTACCTCTAGTATCTCCAAGCTATAGTCATTTGGCTTCTTAAAGCCAGACCTCCCTGAAGCAGATGTAAAATTAGGAGTCTTTTGGAGCCGCCAGGGCCGTTACCTCGAGGGGGTCGGTGTAATTGTTGATATTGGACTCTGCTCTTGTCCCAGAGAAATATTAAATCTTCTCATTTGATTTCGAGCATAATTATGTCGTAAAAGCAAACTGGCTGCGAGACGGTGGGCCCCGCCAGTGAATTTGCCTTCATCAAGTACGGACTGGCTTAATTACAGAGCACATCACTGGTCGTCTTTTCACTGCGCAGCCGTTTGTCTCTCCGAGTCATCACTCTCTCGTGTTCACAGCTGATCACAAAGCGACTGAGGCGCTTTGACACTCGATCACCCACACACACACATACACACACACACAGCAAAGCATGGCACAGCGAGCAACTTCAAGTCGATACTTCTCCAGATTAGACAGTTTCTCAGCGTTGGGTTACAGATACAACAAACACTGCTTCTAGCCATAGCATGAGGAAGAAGCGTTCTCATAAATCAAGAGCAATGATGAAAAGTGAGAAGCAAAAAGTTTAGAGTTTCAACAGTTTTACACAGCAGCATATGTCAGCATACACCTAATCTCATTGTTATAACGATCTATAACGTACAGTATGTCTAACATGCACACAGATTTCAAATATATTTATGTCTTACTTATTGCAGTTAGGAAATGTCTTATGGCTTTGTTCTTATCTATTAATGTTAATAACCCTGTTAGCATGACCGCAGACACAGAGAAAGACAGATACGGGCAGATAAATAAACAGACAGGCAGAAAGACGGATACTGTACGTAAACAGAGAGGCCAGTGGGTGTATAAAAAGACAGACACAGAGGTAGACATACAGACAGAATGATGGATAAAGAGAGAGACAGACAGACAGACAGAAAGAGAGATACTGTACATAAACAGAGAGGCAGACATACATAAGAAGACAAGAAATACAAGATACAAGTTAAATAGACAGACAGACACTGTATATAAACAGAAAGAGAGATAGACAGACATGTAGCCAGAGAGAGAGACAGACAGATACATAAAGAGACAGACAGATTGATAGATAAATAGAAAGATGGATACTGTATGTGTGTGTGTGTGTGTGTGTGTGTGTGTGTGTGTGAATGAGCATGAGCGGTGTCCTTATTAGCAGATAACTAGCTCAGCTGGCTCGTATATCTGCACGTTTATGGAGAGCGTCGTCTCGAGAAGTGTTTGCTCAGCACTGGGCTTGTTACAGTGATAAGTGAAGACAGAGCTTCTCTCCCTCAAACGCTCCATCAGGATGACACACAGTCCTGGCAGCGGTTTATCCACACCAACTCGGCAGAGCTCGGTACTGTGTGGGGAGGAGAAAAAAAAAAAGCCCCACAAACTTTATCACTCAGCGCACAGGAGTTAAAGTCCATGCAGATTATCTGTTTCATCAGTTCGTTCGGTTTGCATCACGTTCAAGCAACATCAAGATGACTGA
>JAOUQY010000036.1:7896146-7910999 GCA_028566355.1 Doras micropoeus | reverse complement strand
CAGGCAGGTCCAATTTAGCCATGAAACCTCCCACACTAAAATGACAGGTGTTTCAGTTTCATTGTCTAACCCCTGTAAATGTAACCCTGTTTCTTCATTTACTACTGTATTTAAAAGCATTCTATTCCTTAATGAACTTTACAGCTTAGAATAAAATAAATGCATTTCCTTTTAAAAAAAGAGTTTGTTTTCATATAAATAATGCTGTACCCTATGACCTAAAGATATGGCAGAATCTATAAAGGCTAGCTCAAATGTAGACAATTACGACGTTTTTAGTTTATGCTAGAAATGTTTGAAGAGGATCACTCCTTCAGAAGAAGTGTAGCTACCAGTTTAGCATCACGTCTAAATTACTCAACCTGCCACAAATCATGTCGAGTTTATTGTCTCAGATGAGTTTGTGTTATTTTTTGAGGCTGTACGGAAAGCTGTTAGGTAAAACGTTTACACGGTGAAGGTGTATCAGGTGACTTTTTACTTGCTTTCAGCCCTCAAATATAAAAGCTTTTTAACTGCAAACAATCCACACAAGTGCCTGGTTTTGCAGTCTTTGCTCTGACAACAGTGCGAAGAGCCAGTTTTCCTTGTTTTTGCTAAAAAATTAAGAGATGCTGATGGGAACTCTGATTTGATTTAAACCAAAATGCTTTGGGTACAATTAACACTTTTTTTTAAGGTGCTCATGTAAGGAATCAGACATGCCGTTTGATACTAAGAAGCTAAACTGACGGCTTTAAGCTCTTGTTAGCGACATTAACCTGTCTTGGCTAATCAACTCTTTTTTTGGTGAAAGTTGTGTAAATTTTTTTTTTAGACAACCTGCCTTTTTTAAGAAGACAAACTGCACAGTAATAAACTCTCTCTCTGTCTAAATCAGCACTGGTGTGATGAAAGAGGAGGTGGGGTCTCGTCGTGTCTCGAGATGTGCACGGTTTACACAAAGCAAAATTAGTCATGTCCGCTAGTGGACATGAGTGAGAAAGCTCTCAGGCAGCCTTTCACTCGGGGGCATCGCTTTCCCGTGTGCAGACATGTCGTCCGAGACCCGGGTCGTGTTTAAAGAGAGACCCCCGTCTGCTCTACAGCGCGTCTACGCCCACAACACACGTCTGAGCCGTGCTATTATGGCTCCCAGTTTTTTTTCTCTCCCTTCTTTTTTCCTCCTCTCAAGCACTTGCTTTTGTTGGTATTGTGTTTCAGAACAGAGATGGATGAAGGCCAAGGTTAGGGAGGATTTCACAAAACCCATAACAAAGATGCGGGCATATGGGACGGGGTGGGGTGGGGGGTGGAGGGTGGGGGGTCCGGGGTAGTTGTGAGGGTGGAGAATTTTTGGTATTAGGCATTGCATTGTGACAATGATCATAATAATAGAAAGAATTATTAGTATCATTAACAATAATGTTAAATAGCAAGAACATTATGCTGGAGTTCAATGATTTCCCCTTGAGCAAAAAATAAAACACGGGAGCTTTATATATACTCCATAAAACATGGCCTGTATTATTCTACCAATATGATGAGGAGAAATAAGTGCAAAAGAACTAAATCTTTTTTTTTTCCCCTGGATCCTGTGTATATGATGCCTGGGCTACGATTAATGATAGTTTGAAATCCAATCTTTCTTCCTTCTATGGTGGGGGGAAGGGTTTCATTAAAATTGATCATACTTGCAAATCTTCTGCACAAAAGGCGCAGATATTTCACTCTATTTTTTTTTTTTGCCAACGTTTGTGCACGAAAATCCATAGAAAATCCATCAAATCCTTTCAAAATCCAATAATATTTGCATAGAGCTTAAAACATGCAAAGTCACTGAATATGCATTAAACCGAAAGCCCTGTGCTTTTGCATTAAAATGAAATCCAAGTCGCTTGACTCCTACAGGTAAAAACCGGAACGAGTCTACCGGTTAAGCAGCCGCTTGTCCCAGACCACTGGGTCAACTGCCAATGCGCCTCTCTGGAAGATATCACCCTTGCTTTTATTGGGATACATGTCTGTGTGTGAGGGGGAAAAAAAAAAGGCATGAGATGGCACTGTAAAAATTTCAGCACCTTGAGTCAAGTGCAAACAACAGACTTTGCCTTTGTCTTGTGCTTTTCTGGATATCCATCAAGGCCATGTAAGTGGAGGCTGCGCCATTTGCTCCGTGCCAACCCGGTAATGACAAACACACATTGGCAACACATTAAGAATTCAACAAGCAATCTATTCAGCAATTAATGATGTAGGAAATCAGGCCTCCTGCTGAAGATGCCACGCGCAGAAGGAAGCGTGTGGGGTTTGTTGCAGAGCTGCGTTCACAGCGCCCTTGGGCCCTTCGTGGCATACTTTTCCCTGTCCACCCATTTGTTCTTACGGAGATGAATGCCTGCTTTTTCCTTGCACATTTCAAGGATAGTCATCACTGCAGTTAAAGTTACACTGTCAAGAGTTTCTTCACCATTTTTATAGGCAGGAAAATCCTTTTATCGAGCCATATACTTCAGACACCATAATATATCATTGGCAAATGTGGCGCGCTGCTCAGAGCACGGCGATTTTCAAGATATGAAAGCCCTAGCAAACAATTTTTACCAAGAATTTGGAAATAAGTTCTGATACCAACAGGACAAACTTTTCCAGTGACCCCTTACACACCTTTTCTATTGTGCATTCCAAGAAAGGTCATGCTTAGCTGCTTCAGTAAAGGATGAAATGCCATACTGTACAAAAAAATACAGATATCTCATTCCTGGACATTTTACTGTGCTCTGAAGAGGGATTAGCTTCAGGTTCGACAGGCTTCTCGTCTACAGAAAAACAAAACAAAACAAAAAAAGCTTCTCTGTGCAGGTATTTGGCTCAAGGCCTTAAAGCAGGGGAAGAAAACCGACCTTGATCAGCACCCCGGTGAACTTTTGGCTCTCTGAAACAGTCAGGGAAAACAAAAATGATTGACAATTAGTGCCCCGAAACAACCCAGCAATTTTCCAAGTTATTCATGTGCAGTGGCAAGCTTAAAGCACATCAATAAATCACGTAGCTCGGCTGCGACAGTTAAACTTTGCACCAACAAGTCCCCAAAAACTTTTAATTAATGGAGTGTGTATTGTTTTTAGCATGTGATCAAAATTAATCAGCCCTCAATTTAAGATATTAAAATCAAATTAATCATGTGAAAAGGCAAATGATGCTTGACACAGCTCCAGCTGTGATGAGCCACTGTTTTTCCCCTCATGCACCTCTCCTCAGGGGGACATTAGGAAACTCTGTGCCTGTGTCAGCTCTGTTACTGTCACACCCGCTTACAACAACACAGCCTCGCTTTATTAAGTTGTGGGAGCTTGTTCGCTTTAATAAGCAACTAAAATGCGGCACGTTTATGTTGAATTGAAGCTATTAGGTAATGTCATTAGAATTTGTCATTGCTTTTTGATGAGTTTGTATGGTCTTGTTTGTTCAGGTCTTCCTCAAAAAAAATTTGTATTCATTATATTTTTTTTGCATTCTGTAGGGATTTCCAGGCTATACAGATAGAATCGCTTCATAATTGCAGTTAGGTGGTATCGTTATTACATTTTTGTCTGAGAAGTGGGCTTTCACTGAGAAGAAAGATACGTGTTAAGGGCATTTTTGGTAAGAATAACTGAACACACAGTAAGTACAGATTCCATCCAGAGGCAGAGCGAAAGAGATACAAATCAGTCGATTGGTAGATTGGGTGTGATGAATGGGCCGTTGGATAATCTAAACTCAGACCTGCAGGGATGATCAGATAAGCCTCACTCACACTCTAGGTATTTTCGCCACCCCACAAGCTGGTACAGTGCAGTGAGACTCCAGTCTTCAATGTGCAAAAAAAAACCAGTTAGTTTGACATGTACTTGTGCTTTGACTTGAATTGGTATCATTAGCATTAGACAGACTCACTGGGTTTCTTGCCCTTTTATCAGTGTCAGTTTCTAACCAAAGCTCCATTACTGCCTGGATATAAAGTTAGAAAATCAACACACGGCAGCTGACACATTTATCAGCACCATGTCAGGATCCGTCTCCCAAATATCTCAACACTGGTATCCCTACAGCGGTCCCTTTCCAGTCCATGTGGGAGAGAGGTGCTGAAATATTATATATGAAACAGATGAGGAAACACCAATAATTGTAGAACTACTGTATACATGATGGGATAAACTGGCTAATGAGTGCAAGTAGGTAGGCAGACCTAATAAAGTTACAACATCTGTTTACGGTGAAGTTGTTGACATCTTTCTTTTTTGGGATGTTTTCTCACTGTTTCAACCTCATACACTCCAAAGAAATGTGGTTTCCATACAAGCAATAAACACCTTCCTGGATGTCTATTCCTTCCTGTCAAGTGTGGCCAGCGCTTTATGGTGAACTTAATAATAAAGCTGCGATCTTCATTGATGGTGTTCAATTGAAAGTTTCCTGTTTTGAAATTTAAATTTGTAGTGGTGAAACAGAGATGAGCAGATGAAGGGCCAAAGCTCTCATGGGACGCCACTCATGATCGCAAGTCTGAACTGAGGCACGTCAGGTGGCTTGATGAATCCGCTGTGAGGCTGCACCTTACCATGCAAGCCCTCCTCAGATCATCATCTTGTCCTTATTCTGTCAACGGCATTGATGAGGCTGTCAGGGGCGCTGCTCATTTGAAGCTGCGTCGCCTTCCTTTGCATATGCACAACAAGGAGAGATCGGGGGAAGAGAGAGGTGGCAGGGGGAGAGGTAAGAGATGAGGCAGGTGCTGAGAGGGAAGCACCATGGGGAATAGCATCTGAGGCTAAGGACATGAAGCATAATCCCAGCGGAGTTGGCGAAGCAGGAGCCGAGGAGCAGAGAGAAGCCTGGAGCCTCTCTTAGGCAACGCAGAGGGAGGGCATCACGTCCCTGTAATCACAAAGTTTAGCTCGAGCAGTGGGACTGTGAGTACTGATGGGGGAGTATGAGCAAATGAAATGAAATCCTTTCCAAAGCATTTTAAAGTTGATCTACACAGTGGGAGACAAGTTGGTGCCACATACAGCAAAGGGGGCACATAAGAAGTTCTCCTCTTTGTCCTCACAGGATGATATTGAAGCCCAGCTTCTGGAGCTGCCATGAAAAAGAATATCTAATTAGCCTCACGCCTGGAGGCCACCACCAAGCCACTCCAGAGTCAGGGAGTCACAGGTCCACGGGCTGGCATTAACGATCTCAGAGACACTCTTATCATCAGCCATGCTACACACAACACTGGGGGTACCACTGAGGCCTCGTCTCCTCTCACATCCCTGCAGGACAACTCAAATGTTAGCTTAATAAGAGCTCCTTAATTAAACCCTTAACACCTTAACAGGCTCATCATTAATATTTATCATCTTGTGCTTAGTATACAACCACATGTACGTACAGCTTGTGTAAATCAGCCAGGATAGATCCGTTTGCTAAACTGGGAACAGCAAGAATTGGCTGGATGGTGAGAAAAGTACCAAAGATAAAGAGCAGGAGTACATACGGTCCTTTCTCCACAGGGATTATTGGTACAATATGTGTAGGTAAAATAAGAGCATATACGCCTGACTTGCATGCTGGTATTAGATGCATGGCTGTTGCCTCGCTTGTAAACATTGCATGCATAATGTGCCAGAGCACAAAGACAAAGAGAGGGCAGAGGGAAGAAGAGGTAGAAATAGCATCAAGGAAGTAATCGTCTCTTCTTTTTTAAGGAGAAAGATTTAAGATGCTGTGCTCGTGCTCGAAAGTCAGGCAAGAAAGTTCACAAAAACCAGTGGTGAGGCAAATACGCAGAAAAGTCTGTGGAGGTGATCAGATTATCCAACGAAGGTGACGCCATATAAAAATATTTCAGAGAATAAAGAACCTAAATGATAAACAATATTTAGTGCCACTCCACCAAAGAAAAATAAAAGCATTGTTCAGAGTTGTGAGGGGGGAAAAAATTGCAGGCAAACAAATACTTCAGTGGTATTAGCATGTAACGCGTCTGGTGCTGAAGTGTTTGCACATTCCTGTGGACAGCAGGAGAAGAAGTAGGCTTAACGTCGAGCCTCGGGCCCCAGAGAACGTTCTGGATGGTGGTCTGGTATGGCTACAGCGCCAACTTGGAGTGTGTTCTCCCAAAAGAGAAAGAACACTTACCTGAAAACCTGAAAGAACTGCCTGAAGCTAGGGAGGAAGGCGACTGTTGAAGGGCTGGAGCAGCCTATTTTGTCCCTCTGGGAGGTCCGGGTGCCAAGGGTTGTTATTACGCTTAGGACGAGCCTTTGTGGACAGATTTATCGACTTTGGCGAGGATCTCTCTCGCCGGTGCCAAGTTAAGCCGCAGCGTAATTAGCAAACCGCAGAGGAATGTGTTTGATGTTGGCTATTACAATAGCCTCTTAGATAGATGCCTAGACATGCTCTGGTACTGTCCATGCATGCACACCGAGCGTGACCTCAAGCTGTTTCGCGAAACGCAGGAGGCTCACATGCACACACGCACATGCGCTCGCACACACAAGCGTGCAGAAAGGACAATTACTCCCATTAAACGGGCCCAGATGCTTCCTTGATTAAATTTGACCACACAAACACAAATGAAAGCAAATGGGTACGCGAGAAGGCTTCCCTGAGCATATGTTCAGCGGCTTGCTCCGAGCACATCATGGTGAGAGAGGGAGAGAGAAAGTAAGAGAGAGAGTCAGAGAGAGAGTGAGAGAGAGAAAGAGAGAGAGAAAGGGGGGCATAATTGAATTTGCTGTTGATTCCATACTGGGCAAATTTTTCCAAGTTTATAACAAAGCCTTGATCACTACAAAAACAGCAGGGAACAGTTGACAGCCGTATCTGTGATCTCAGCAAGTATTCTCTTTCCCTCGGTGTGTGTAACGTATGTGCCATGATTCAAAACTTTTACCCAGCTATACCTCGGCCACGCCCCAAGGATGACTAGCAACTTCCTTGTTGTTGTTGTTGTTGTTTTTTAAACACAATCTTGCAAAAGAGGCATTACACCTACTGCACCAACCTGGATGACTGTTTGATAAATCATCAACATAATGAAGAGAAATGAAAATACACTGTGGCGTTTCACACTGACGTGCAGTTGCAGGTCACCTGTTTATTCCCTGCTTGTCTTGTCATACAGGAATGAGGAACTTGCAGTCCCGTACACCACCTTTGATTGACACCAGGTTTTGCAGCTTGTCAGTCATGCCTCAAACTCATTATGAACGTTTCCGGCGAATAAAGCTGGTTTTCAATCAGAATATACTGTTTTGAAATATTGTGCCTGTCATTTTTCTTCCAGCTGACAGAATGTGAATAAAATTCGTATGGTGAAAATGGCACATAAAGTGGAAAGGACATTATGACAATAGGAATTCGCTTGTGGGGGACTGCGCTTTGCGTCTAGCTGAACTTTAACTCGGCAAATTCTATACCTTTTGAATTGGGACTAATAGAAAAGTGTGGTCTGTACTTTTTTGAAGAAAATAAAAACAAAATGGTAGGACGGTTAATTACTATGGAGCATCCTACTGGCCTTGCTATTTTATTAAATGCCACTTGTTGCTCACAACCAAGCCAGCTAGACTGTGTGGGTGGCTATACACTGAAGTTCCAGAAAAACCGGCTCATGCAAAATATTTAGCAAAGCTACCTGTGCACGTCATTGGTTGCATCCGTCAGTGCGTATATATATAGCAACAGGCATCTATAGAAGCTTCTACAGTCGTTTCTGCCATGAGAATGGGAAGTTATCCCAATTTTGCAATTTTCAATACAATTTAATAGTTGGAGCTCATGAGATGGGTCATAGCAAAGTTTGGATTTTCATGTTTGACCATTTCAAGGGTGTATCGTGATGGTATACCCTTGGGATAGCAGTGTGGCCGTTAAAAGACTCTGGTTGAATGTGAATGGCGTGGGCTGGCAAGAATCGTTTCATGCGATAGGTGTGCAACACTTCCTTAAGTAACTTTCCCTCCAGGATCCTGTGGGGGACCTACCAAATATTAACTGTTACATACCAGTATTTCTGGTACTGTATAGTATACATGTTTTTTAGATTTTATATATAAAAAAAAGCCATTTATTCTTTGCTGGGACACAGGGGGTGCTGGAGCCCACACCAGAACTCCACTGGATGGAAGGCTGGGAAAAAACGTGGACAGGTCTCCAGTCCATCGCAGAGCAGACACCCAAACAGACACACTCATACATATACTCACACCTAGAGGCAACCTAGTACTTCCAATTTGCAGACACAGGGAGAACATCCAAACTCCACACAGAAAGGACCCTGGCCCAGCTCGGGAATCAAACCCAGGTGTTTCTTGCTGTGAGGCGACAGAGCTACCCACTGAACCACCATGCTGCCTATTGATATAAGACTTGGTGATAAGTTGAGATCAGTGGTCTTAGAACTCTGGAGTGTCATGAGTTTGTGATCAAAGTCTCCGATAGGCGCTAAAATGCTCGTCTGAAAGCCGCCAATAAGAGAATGACATAGGCGTGCAGTACAAAAAGTACAAAAAACATATTAATGGACATCAACTTGCTAAGAACAAAATATACTTATTTCCTCAAGTTAAGTTTGAAGAAAGTTTCTGTATAGGCCAACTCATTTTTCTGTATAAGCACACATCATGCTGATTCATGACTTAGACACAATGCAGTAGTAGTGTTTAAGCATGAGTCTACAGTTAGAGGAGCTCCGTTGTACAATAACCTGATATGGAAAACATGTCATTACACAATCTGAGAAGAATTCTGTCAAGATTTTATTGGATGTTGTATAGTGTGATGCTATAATTGAACAAAACCGGCTTAAGAGGAAGGCAGAGTTGATGTCATGAAAAGGGCAAGACAGGACAAGAGTCACTAGTTTTGCGATGCTATACAAACTGTCTTTTATATTAATATTATTAGTTAACTATCTCAGCATCAGATCTGGTAAACGTTCACTCAGTTTTTTACTAATTTGTAAAAAGGCAGACTTCACTCCACCTGAAGGAAGGCTAAATCTGTGACTAGCTCTGTGTTCTGTCTCAGTACCAAATGACCCATGACCCTACCTACAGCCAAGTGTTTGTGGACCTCTGATCTAACTCACACGTCTGTAGCCCTTTTCTCCTTTTTCACTTTTCCCCTCCCAGATCCTTAACATCACTTGATGAAGACAGAATCTGAACAGCTGGGTTTGCAGTGGCTATTGCAAAGGCTTGACGCAAAATCTATACTTTTAACAAATATTGTAATCAAATCGTCATATCTCACATGTCCTCAGATCCCCTATGCCCCCACCCAATCCTGTGGACAAATCAGTGAACAGGCTGTGCCTATGAATTCTTTCAATCTGCTAAGTAAAGAACTAGCTCACCAATTCATTCTCTAGTATTAATGGGATTAATATCCCAGAGTATATTCTCCCTCGGGATACAGTTCAGGCTCAGCACCCCAGAGGAGTCACTTAAACACTAATTCTAATATCAGCGTACGTCCATGCCTCATTGCTGCATTAACCAGCAGAGAAAATAGCACTGAACCAAGTGAGCTTTAGAGTTAGGCCTGCATTTAACTTGGAGAGGTAGAACGAGGCTTTATTCCAATTCTCTTCGGTGCAGCTGCAGACCGTTTGAGGCCATAAGCTCCAAATAAGTCTTCGTCACTTGCACCGGGGCCTTATTAATTACCTGGGCCGAGCTGAGGCTTCAGTGTGCCAGAGGGCTCCGCAGCTAATGCATCCCATTCGACAGAGACTGCTCTGGCTAATGCCTCCCTGGAGGGAAGTCTCCCTAATTAATCCACCATTTCCACTTTAGCTGCACCCTCCCCTCTGAGACCTGGAGGAAGTGTGGATGGGTGAGTGATTTAAATTACTCACAAACAATGCCCAAATGTGGCAGGGGGGAGCGCTGAAAAGGGCTAACACAGTAAGATGTATAGTGTTTCACCATCTTGTGGGCTTTTCATAGAGGACTGAGTGGCTGCACACGCTAACAAACTTTCAGCTTCGGCAATTAAGGAGCACATCCTGCCAACGCATGGGGAAATGGCATGGCAATATTCTGGAAGCTCTGCCACGTCATGTGATTTTGTGAGTGTGAATTACACCAGCTGAACCTGAGTCCTTGCCTGCTTTGGGTGCATTACATAGTACATATTATGCAAATGTTACTTATTAAACCACCACCTGACATAAACTATAGGTCTAGAGTGGATCAGACAACCCTTAAACATTACTTCCAACTAACCTAAACTTTTAAGTTTGAAAAGAGCACACACGAGTCAAGCTAATGATTATCATTATGTAATTAGGTAGCTCAATTTTTATACAAAATTATTAAAATACCACAAAATTGGTATTTTGATCAAATTTGTTAACACGGTGCTAAATTTATTTTCCAAATTTAAAACTGGGCATCATGATGGTGCAGCCGGTAGGAATGCCACATCACACCTTCAGGGTTCCTGATTCGATCATGAATTTACTGTCTGTATGGAGTTTCTTCTGGGTTCTCCTATTTCCTCCAGCCTCCAAGTTATGTGACTTACTACAGTAAAATTCCCCATAGGTTTGCATGGTGCCCTGCGATGGACTGGTGTCCCATCCAGTGTTGGGTGAGCTACTTGGAAATTATAGTGAGCTACGCTACCAGTTACGCTACTTTAAATGAAGTTTCCCTACACTGAAGAAATGTAGCAAGCTAAGCCAAACCAAACACCAAAAAAGTAGTTTCCCTCATCTGAAGCTACGTTTTTCATTCTTTTTTTAAAAATTGAACCAACTTCCTGCCAAGTCAGTGCTATCTCAGCGATCGATATAACTGTCAATCAAACAGATACACAGGTAAACAGCAATTGAGCTTCAGAAATGCTTAGGAAATAGAGCAGACACTACCTCATTACTTTTTCTATTTCATTTAGAAAACAGAGATGTTATCACCATGCTACTAAGAAATAAAGGCATACTATTAAAGACACTACTATTAGCGCTGCTACTGGTCATCAACGGTACCATCCATGGTGTACTGCCTCTAGGGTAACTCAGGATTAAGTGGTTAATGAAGATGAATGATTTAAAAATGGAAACTTTCCTCTGCTTAAAATGTATTTGTGGGGCACTGCTGCTTTCCTACTGTGCAGTGGATGTATGCAGGTTTGGGTGGAACCAATGACAATCTAAGAGTCTATCCCAATATTTTTTCAGTTGATTTCTTTCAGCCAACTTGGCTCGGTGGTTCTTTTAGCTAATTAAGCTTTCTCTTATATCTACGCTGTAGGCTAACAGGTAATGTGTGAACAGGGCAATATAAATATTGATTCACTGACATAATTGGTATCCATTATTTAGAGACAAAAAAACCCCCCCAAAGATCAGGACATCACATGTGCTTCAGAGTGTCCTTTGTTCCACTGGAGTACTTTGGCTGATATTTCAGTGGATTGTAAAATGCTGTGCTCTTGTATGCCATTTTGTGGCCTTCATTATATTGTCATTTTGAGTTATCAGCAACAGTGGCCAGGAGATTATGAGTGACGTGCTGAAACAGCGCAAGTAGGCTGCCCTGGCTCTCAACGTGCTCTGGCATGAGGGCCATGATCTGCCTGCCAGATTGTTAATGTGTGTGGCTGCATGTCTGGCCAAGGGCCTGAGTTCACTCTGATGAAGGAGGGGAATGCGTAGAAAACCTGAACGGTTTAAAATCAGATTGAAGAGGATAAAAACACCAACATGCTCTGGTACTATGGGTCATGGGTCAGCATACAAGTCAGTACACATCTGGGACCACTTAACATAATAGTTTAAATGTTCATATTTGCTGTGTGTATGCTGTAATTGGAAATTGACTTACATTTTTTTGCATTGGGTCTGTTTTTCAGGGTCTGGTTTTTAATTGATGAGAGTTTAACATGCAGATTGTCAAGTTTTATTTGAAGGTACTTACTCTTCCATATGTGGTGACCCATTTGGAAATCTTTTACATTGGTGACCCAATCGTATCTCTTATAGCAGTTCAGTCAGAACATTTCTACACAATTGGCAACCCAGTCAAAACAATTCTAAATTCTGCACCCCAATCAGACCTCTTCTACATTAAGCAGTCCAGTTGGAACCCCTCTACATTGGGCAAACCAGTGAATACTCTTCTACCAAGAGCATCACCCCAGGAACTTAGTCTTTGCAATCAAGGATGGGTCGTCAACACTTTGTGCCAAAGTGGGGTGGGGGAAATCTTGGTGCCTAAGGGCCAAGGGTGGAAACTGCTGTTGAATGTGTGTGACCATCGAGGCCTCCAGTGGGATTGTTTGAGAAACCGTCACTACTGTGATGGAAGTAGTCACATGGGCTTGAGAATACTTTGGAAAATCATTGTCACTTAACACAGTCTACCACTCAAGAAATGCAACCTGAAACTGTATTATGAAAAGAGAATGCCATATATTCATTTTGTGCCTGTTCTCTGTGCCTGAAGTCATCTGAGATGGACTGAAAGACAGTGGAAAAATATTCTGTGGTCAGACGAGTCCACATTTCAGTTTGTTTTTGAAAAAAATGGACATTGCATTCTATATGCCAAAGATGAAAAAGACCATCCAGACTGTTACCAATGAAAAGTGCAAAAAACATCATCTGTGATCTGCATATATGTGAAGGTACCTTTGATGTGGAGGCTTATACTGGTATTCTGCAGAAACATATTGCTTCCGTCAAGGTGATGTCTTTTCCCAGGAACTCCATGTCTATTTCAGCAGGACAATGCCTCATTCTGCAGGAGTTACAACAGCATGGTTTGACAGGTCTGCCTTCAGTCCAGATCAGTCTTGCCTCATGAAGAGGAGAATCATACAACAGTGACCACAGACTTTTTAGCAGCTCAGGTCATAAATACACAGCAAGAATGGGCAAAAATTCCACTTGCAAAACTGCAACAATTAGTGTCACTTCAATTCTCAAATGATTAAAAAGTATAATTAAAAGAAAATGACGTGACCCAGTGGTAAACATGTCCCAGCCTTTTTGAGTGTGTTGCAGGCACACAAAAGTGTCCCCACTTTTCTGGAAATGGGGTTTGTATATAACAGACCACTGAACAGCACTGCAGTGGATAACAATAACACTTCTCTTGAAGAAAAGCTGTCAAACAGATCAAGAACGTTATCCAAGATATAGGCATAGATGTGTCACCATAATTTGGTTATGATAGCAAAAACCACTGGCTTACCTAAAAGGCAGAAAGAGTAGGTTACGAAATACCTAAGGTCTTATACAGAGATGAGAAAGACTGATCTGTGGATGAGTGATTGAAAGAGGAAAAGTGTAGAGAAAAACAAACTGTTGAGCCAAAATATACACATCATCTCTGAAACATGTTGGTCTGGGCATGCATGCCTACTCGTGGAACTTGTCTTTATTGATGATGTGATAACCAACAGCAGTAATAGGAGGACTTATGAAGTGAACCAAAGACTAACTACTCAAATTTAACTAAATTCCTTAAGACTGAAGAGATGGCACTTTACGTTACAGCTGGACAATGACCCAAAACATATGGCTAAGAAAACCACAGGGCTAAACGGCGGAATGCTTTGAGAGTGGCCAAGTCTGTAACCCAACCTGAACCAGACGGAGTTGAATTTAACCTACTGAAGAGAAGACCGAGGACAAAAAGCCTTCAAAACAAGCAGTCATGGAAAATTCCTGCATTACAGGCCTGGCAGAGCGTCACCAGAGAAAACACTCAGCACCTCCCAATCACAGACTTTAAAAAACTTTAACAATTTTAGTTAAGATACATTATGTAGAATATCTGAGCACATAATATCAAACCATTAAAATTAAAATGATGTTATGTAATAAATTGTCCTGAATACCCAAGAAAGATCTAAATGGCCTAGTGATATCTTTACACCCTCACAGTCAAAGAATACAAGGATTTATGAATATGCAGGATATGCAAATAGGAAAAGCTTCCATTACCACCTGCCATCACTGCCTACCACCAGTACCCTTGTTACACAATGCTATTAGCTGGGGAAGGTTTGCCAATGCTGTAGTCTTTGTTTTGACAGGATAAGGAAGTGATGTATACTTGTTAATTCAAACCTGCATAAGCAACGGTTGGGTTAAGCCAGTTATTTGTACCTTTTCGTTTCATATTAATCCTCCGACTCATGGTGACCACGTTAACCCACTAAGCAAGGCCTATATCAAGCACGCAAGACACTGATGTAACTTTCCCTTCCCCATTTATTAATGCATCTTTGATTGACTGAATTATTGAGCGCATTACTGCAATGTGCAGTGTTTTATCCTTGCTATCCTATAAACCAGCCAGCTAGCACTTTCCCTCCACTTTCACACCCTAGTGCTGCTAGTAGCTAACATTTATAAGCACTTATGCCAGGCGCAAGCACGCTAATTTAGGATATCTATCTTCTATAGGTATCTAGTATTTTAATATTATTGGATCATTATCACAAAGCCTTACATTCTTGACCACCAAGAATGATCGTATGCCTCTCTTCTTAATGGGAAGACCATCCATGATCTAACCGTTAACCTTAAGGAAGTGTGGAATGCCGGGAGACGAGAGGGATGAGATTCTGCAAGAAGGAAGCATGTTGCATGATGGTTTTGACTAATCATAACCAGATATTCTCTGACATAATGTAATTGAAACTGACGTTTGGCATTGGCACAAGTGACCAAAGGTTTGGTTATAGCAGCCCGGCCGTGTATATTGACCCTGTGGAGCTCCCGACGGACAGTTCTGGGGGAAACAGGAGAGTTGAGGTGCACATTTAATTCTGCCGTGATTTGGGCAGCCGTGGTTTTATGTTTTTTGGATACAA
>JAOUQY010000036.1:6956426-6969702 GCA_028566355.1 Doras micropoeus | reverse complement strand
AGGCCATGTCCTGATTTCTTGTCTTTGTAAAGCTGCTTTGAGGCAATGTCCATTGTTAAAAGTGCTTTAGAAATAAATAAAATTGAATTGAATAGAAATATGCCTGTGTGTGTGTGTTAGTGTGGGCTGTTCTGGAAAATGGCTTCTTCATGTGACCCCACCCCTGCAATATAATAGTATCTTCAAATTATCTTATCTTAAAAAAGCATGTGACCCAGAGATAAACATGCCTCTGTCCCAACTTTTTTGTGTTTTGAGTGTGTTGCAGGTATCAATTTCTAGATTTGTTTATACTTTAATAAAGATTAAAGTGAATTAACAAATTACAGATTTAAACTTTTATTGCAGTTTAAGAAAGTGCTCCAACTTTTCTGGAAATGTTTGGCTTGAGGGTGGCGTGACTTCAATGAGTTGGCTGACCAGGTAGAGTGATGCGCCCATAAGCAGGGAAGAATGGTTGTTTCTGAGTGGTAATGCTGATTTTATATTTGTAGTTTTGGCAGTTTTGGCAGCACTGATGCTGGATGAGAAGGAAGATCGGAGTGACTGATTACCCCTGAGGTCAGCGGGGTCACCGGGTTTATGCCATTTTCTCTCAGGAGCTCTTTCGTATTACAGAATGCCCTGTAGTGTTGTATTCCTTACCCAAAACTTAAACCTTAAACCTTTTTTAACTGAACATTAAATTGATTGTTATGGATTTTTTTCACTGGGCAAAAGAGCAAAGCACAAAAGCACTGACATTTTATCTACATCCAGAACTCCAATATCTAGTAATATTTACCGCTACACCTGACTTTTCTCTTTTTTTCTTGTCTTGTCTTGTGTTACATTACTTATATTTGCATGCTATCACATCTTCAATACAACTAATTTCCTGGTTCTTAATAAAATACACCAAAACTAATGTAGTAAATAGTTTTGCACTCTTTTTTTTTAATTATTCAGGAAGAATGTATCCATTAAAATCTTTTTTTTGTCATTTTTTAATATATTTTTTTGTCTCCCATCACTTTTTTCATGGCTTTTTTTTGTCAGCAATGAAACAAGCACAACACTAGTTTAAATTTTCAGTAGTTTTATTGAAAAATGCCTCCTCTGTTTCAGAAATAAATAAGAAAATAAGGCTATGGAATTCACAATTTGCAGTTACACACATAAAGCAGCAATACTATATCCATAGTCTTGCACACAAATGCCAACTGCGTTTGATACTGGATAACACAACAATGAGAACAACTATATTCTGATTAAAATAAAACAAAAAAAAACAAAAAAAAAGAAAACAAGTAAACGTCCTAAATATACATGACAGACATGCATTTCCACCTTTGGTAAAACACTGGCTGTGAGTTGATATAAAAAAAACTGATAAATATTTGGTTTAGGATAATGCAATGGAGGCCACATGTTACTGCAGATGACGATGAAACCAACATTTCACGGGTGATGAAGTCGGATAAACTGAAAGACTGATGTGTGAGTGTGTACTAGACACTTGCTATTGCTATATGATGATGTTGACAGGAAGCAGAAAGTGTAACTAATTCTCACCAGCAATATGAGTAATGCTGCGATTTAGCATAATGGATCAGACCATTTACAAGCGCACAAGAAAAAAAAAATGTGCAGAGCCTCTGTCATATCAAGTTTTTAAATAAAAAAAAAAACTTTACATTTATGCAAAGAACGGCTTTTTTTTTATGACGATGTCCATTTGAATTGTCTTCGGGACAGCGATCTCTTGCGGCGATTGTTGGGTGAGAACTCTAAGTCTTCTTCAGGTATTGGGGATTCACGGGGCTCTGGCTCACGAGGAACCGCTTCTGCTTGGAAATATCATTTTGCCCAGTTGAGCAATAAAGTAACAGTACACTTAAAGTCAACAAGAGCATCGTGTTGTAATACCGCAGCCATGACACTAAGATCAGAGCAGAAATATGGTTTCGGAAAATAAAAGGCAGTTGGGACTGATAGAGAAGACAATAAAATGGACTCATTTTGCATTTTTTTTCTTTTTTTTCATGAGTAGAATGAGACGTAGACATGGGAGCACAGAGTTCATGGGTATATTTAAACATGAAACATATTGGAAGGTTCAAGTGTGTGACGTGAATCGTTGTAACACAGCTGAGAAGCCGGTTGCGGAATATGTCATGGAATACGGAATATGGAATATCAGCTAAAGAATTGATGAGAAGGACAAACTTTCTAAGGAATACCATCTCTGCTCTCATGTACACAAAACTCGTTCTTTAAAGAAAAAGAAAAAAACCCTCCAGGTCAGGTATAATAAGGCAAGGTTCAAATCGGCCCTGAGCAAAGTCGAAGGGTATCAACTTATGGCACATCGTCTTAAAATAAAACGACAAAAAAGGCATCAAGTTGGCATTCAGCAAACAGCAGAATACAAGGCACAAGCTGGCTACTGGTGTTAAAACTAATTTTAGTGAACTCGGGGTCATTTACAAGGCACAATTAGTTTATTTACAGATTAAAAAAAGAAAAACTAAAGAGTTAGGCTAAACATCAGCTGTCTTGGCTATAAATCCTCTTGGTTAGTAGGTGTTGTTGGTGGTGGTGTTTGTGTGTTTTGGGCCATGCTCCTCCACCCGCCTGTTTGCTGTTTGGCTTCAAGATTGTAAACAGGCCCCTGCATTTCTGCCATCACCCGTTGCTTTGGCGGTTAAAGTTGCAGAAAACTCTTGTTAGTACCAGTCGGTTATTTAATTTCGTAGCATTGTGTTTGTTTGTGGCTTTATATGGTTTTCTATAGTGTTCATTAATCATTGTCTTGGTGGTTATCCTCATAGGACAAAGCTCAATCAGGACTCACTCATGATTTCAGAGTGAAAGCAGCACAGGCGCTTTAGAATGCTTACGAACCTGGAACAGGTCAGAGAGCGTGTTAGAGTTATGAAACTACACCAGCAGGTTTTCACATACCTGATGCTATGTTAAAACAATTTCTATTGGAAACGTCAGTGCTATTATAACTGTGAGATAGTTATGCATGCACTATACTAAAAGCTAGCTGTCCATGCACTATGCTAATACATGCTTTGACATTATTAGTGTTGTTTTCTAATGTTACATGCCAGGTTTCTTTGTGAGAAGTGTTACGTACCTCTGTATTGTTGGCCGTTATATGGGATCCCCACACACTGAGAGGAATCACAGTAGCCCGGAGGGCCTGGTGGTCCACGAGCCCCTGGAATACCATTGCGACCAGGTGGACCACGAGAACCTTGAGCACCGCTGGGGCCTTGAGGTCCTTGTCTAGACTCACCTGGTTGGCCTGATGCAGAATGAAGCAAAATAGAAAATCATTCAACAAATCAATTTCAAACTATGGTGGGGAGAACACTGATGGAAAATGAGTCACTGAAGGGTGAATATAATATTATTTTAGGATATTTAATCTTAGATTTTCCAAGGCAAACACAACACAGTTGTGCTCAGTATTTCTAATACTCAAGAAATCTTTGTATGCCACAGGCAAAACTACTTAGCTTTTTTTTTAATAATAAAAATGATGCATACTTTTTAACAAACATAGTTTAAAGTGCAGAACAAGTTTTGATGATCTAGTAAAAGGTATTGAACTGTAGAGTTATCCACAACGGGTTTATTTCATATTTGTCCACTTCTAGTTAAATTGTTCTGTGTGATTTTTTTTAATGTTTAAGACAGTATAAAGAGAAAAAAATTAAGCCTGAGAGAGGAAGAATTATGGTAGAAATTGTGGGCCAGGTACTATTATATAAGAACGGAACACAAGGAACAGTAACACTCTTATGATGGAAAATGATTCTGCTCAGCGTAAGGCCAATGAGAACCTTATTGTTTTAAAAGGCCCAGCAAAAACACTCACTACCATTTAAAAAGCATGATGAAATAAACCAAACTGACATGAGAGAGACTGGTGACAACAGTACTGACAGCTATTTAAAGGCAATAAATCAGGCATGTGATTTTGTATGGATTTGAACATAAAAAAAAATCTTACCAGGTGGTCCAGGCATGCCTCGTGGTCCTCTCTCTCCAATCCCTGGATTTCCTCTGTCACCCTTCTCACCACCTGGACCTGAAATAAACCATATGCATATACAGCATACTGAGAAACCATAGAGAGAAACCCCAATAGCAATAAATGCATGTGCATGACTATAATGCATTGATCCAGAACTTCTGGAAAGACTTCAAGGGGGAGTCTAATAGAAAATGCAGGAAAGACATGTATCAGTATCTGCCCAGCCAGGCCAAGAGTTTTGGCATGGGTTTTTGCTGCAACAATGCTTTTGATCCAAGTGGAAGTATATGACAGCAGTCGTTTGTGTTTCCATATGATTTGATGGATATTAGCAGTTCTCTGAGTGCTTACAAGAGCGCCAAAAGACATGAGCGTTGGCTTCAATGCCTCACAGTACATTGTACAGTGTTCATGTTAATAATGCATCTAACATGTAGCAGCATACTTACTTATTATAGTGTATGAGAAATCTAAGCTCATGACTGTCAGTATAGTTGTAAATGAATTACTATTAATTATCAATCAGATATTAAGTGCATCCTTGTATATTGCATTATGAGTCTGTGTAAGACTTCAGCATCACTGGAGCACTAGGAAGGATCCCCTCGATTGTCACCAGGTATTTCGTATACTGTTTTAAACTTTGCAACAAGGAGTTGTTTCTGTATTTCCCTAGCGCTCAGCTTCCACACTGGTGACCCTGTTTTCTCTCGGACAATTTTGGAGTTTATAGTACATGATGGCTAGTTTCGCTTAAATTAGGTCATTTCTGCTCTATAAGTCTCCTAGCTAATGGATTTAATATGATTAGATATGGAATCATGAAAATATTGCCACATAGAACTTTATGACGATATGAAAAAACACATACTGCCCAAGCCTAATGTCACCGTTGTCTAAATGCATTACAGTCTAGTAAGACTGAAACAGGTTTATTTGTGATCTCAGGCAATTCTGAGCTAGATGATTAGCTCCCGTGGGTTATATGAGGAATGAAACACACCTCTTTCTCCCTGCTGTCCGGGCTCTCCTGGCCTTCCCGGGAATCCGTTTTGTCCAAGCCGGCCAGGTTCTCCACGAGGCCCTGGAATACCAGGTGGCCCAGGCGGGCCTGCAGGTCCAGGACTGTTACTGCGCTGGTCACTGGGGTACTGGTTCAGTACTTCATTGAATCGGCTCATCTGACCTGAAGTAGAACATTACATTACATATGAGCACTTATAAATACACAATGGATTGAATAAAATGTATGCAGGAAATGCACTGCTGTAAAGAAAAGAAATGTGTGCACAATAACACTTACTGTTGACTAATTGTTCACAGACTTGTCTGGCAATGGAACGCATCATGCCCTGAGAGGCAAGGTCACCCTAAAAGTAACAATAACACCAGAATTCCTAATTATATTTTCACCCAAAAAGTGGGTCGGAGGAAAAGAAAAATCTGAATCCAAACTAAAAAAACCAAATCAAAGCCATCACTCACTCTTTCACCCTTGTCTCCCTTTATTCCGCTGGGTCCCTGCGAAAATGAAAAACATATTCTGCTTTACATACGCTGCCACATCTGAACACCCAAATCCCACTTGCCCTTAAATCTGCTCTACCACAATGTTCACTGCTTTAAACAAACATCCATTAGTATATCGCAAGCTGGAAAATCACTCAGACTGTTATTTGGATGTCACGGCGCGGGTTTTGATGAATGCCTGAGGGCTGCCGTTGGGGTAAAAGACGTAAAAGTGAGACGGCATGTCGTCCTCGTGTTGTTGTATTTCACATAAGCATCTGACAGCATGATATTAAGCTCTTCTGGAAAGTGACTGATTGTTATCATCGCTTGTCTTACTGATACATGTCTCAGGCAGTACTTTTCAAAGAAAGTATAATCTCTAGCTTGGTGTCCACCTGTATTATAACATACCATGTGTTCCTTCTTTTTTGTTTAAAATTATGGTCTAGTGAGGATTTACTTACAGGAACACCGTTTTCACCAGGCTTGCCAGGTTTTCCAGTAGGTCCTGGCATTCCAGGAGATCCAGGTGCTCCCTGAACAAAAATAGCATCAACATCAAAGTCAATACATTTCATAGAGACACAAATGGGACTAAATTCAGCATCTATGTAAGTCTTGAATGCTTTGCAGTCACAAGAAAGAAGCAGAGTGCCAGGACAGGAGCGTTTATCGCTCCAAAATTATTATTTGAACACACCATTGGTCCCGGTGGGCCTCTGGGTCCGGCCGGTCCTTCTTTCCCTTGAGGTCCCTGTATTAAAACACATCCCCACATGCACAATCAGATCCAAATTTCCACAGTACAGTACTACAGGGAAGATCTACTTGTTTTTGACAGTAATGCACTGTACTGTACAGACGGGCAGCAGAACTCACCCTCACACCAGCGATTCCCATAGGGCCGACAGGACCAGCTGGTCCAGGTGGACCCTGAGGCAGACAGAAACACGTTTACACACTTGACACACTCTTGCCAGTGAACACACCTCATCTACCTTCAACCAAACAACTTAAACCAGTTGTGAAACACACATTCCAGTATTTTCCTTTTACATTTTATTTCTGAATGGGTTTAAATGACTTCAGCATTTCACTCCTTTATCCCCCATTTCTTCCCTCTTCATCAGTTCCAGCTTGCCTTTGATGCCTTGGCGTGAGATTTACAAGGAAAATCGTATATGCCAGATCAGTTTTACAGGCTATTATAAACCTGGCTGCAAGTTATTCCTTATGCCTTAAGTTGAAGGCATGTTGCTAAAGCTTCTGCATCTAGCACGATCACCTACAAAGCAATACCCATCAGGAATTCACAATTATTTTACAGCACGTCCGACATGCTACAAAACTTTATCTCTAGAGCCATAATATATTATAGTCTGTTCTCACTGTCCTTCAAACTACCCCTTATTATTCATTAATGTCTTCACATCCTTTTGATCTTTCCTTACTGATTTTTCACCACAAAACTACAGGATCATTGCAGGTGAAAAAAATGTCAATTGGATTAACTAATATTATTTCATAAACAGTTTATGATCTTATTATATAAGACTAGGCATTTCATACTAATTGTAAGCTTTAAGTTGTTTTATTCTATTGCCAGATAATCTTAAATAAATTGTAAGCCTTTATTTCTAGAAGGAATCATAATATCCTGCTAATAGGAATACTCTTACTTATTATGTTATATTAAATATTAAATATGTTTAAGAAATAATTAAGATTAATATCACTTTTTCGATGATTTTGTTTGATCTGTGCATGCAAATCACACCACACCACACCACTGCTAACCAAAGAAGCAATGAAGAACAGCCAATGAAGAAACAAGATGACATCTACACGCCTATCAAGACAACCTTTGATTGAGACAGGCTGTTTCTTAATCATGGTGTAATGTTATTGTGCAACATTTTGTTTAGTGAAGTAACGCTCAAAGAATGTAGCCAATGTTGGGTAAACATGCTTGTCATCATCCATAATCCACCTAAGAATCTATACCCTTTACTTGCCGGCTGCAGCTAACTCGCCAACTTCCTGTAATCCTTTTTGTTGGCTTCATACATATTCTAAGCATCACACCATCGGATGCACTATAACAATATTTTCTTGAGCCAATTTATGTTTTACAGATTAAATCTTACAGCATGTGTCTAACTGCTACCTCCCTGCTAGCTGATAAGTTCAGTCCATATGGAGTCCATCCAGATTAGTAGTACGAGCTGTATAGAGTTTTAATTTTTCCTCCAAAAGCATACAAAAACTTACTTTCTGTCCAGGTAGTCCAGCATCACCAGGATCCCCTTTCGGTCCTGGACGCCCCTATGGCAAAAAAAGGAGACGGAAGATAGAGAGGAGTCTTTTTTTTAAAGTCTCTTTTAAAGCCATATTCATTAAAGTGAGTGGAGGAGGCTATGTACTATCATTCTGTTGGAAATCTGACACATAAATCAGGATTTTGGGACATCGTTGCTTCATAAAAAAGGGAAGGAAGAGACTCCGTGGCTTAGAGGAGGAAGGACAGGAACGGGAGTCAAATTTATGTTGATACATTAAGAATAAGGTGTTTTAAAGGGTGTCCAGTATCCAGCATGAGATCGACTGACTTGGAGGAATGCACAAGGCTGAAGCAGAGTTACTGTGTAAATTCTTCTCAGGAGAAAATAAATGGTCGGGGTAATGCTTAAGTTCAGGGGTCCTTAGAGATTTACAGCTGACCACTGAGATCTGGCCTACAGCAGAGATAATAGACAGGGAAGGAGTTAAAATGAGAAAACAGACAAAAGAATGACTTACAGCTTCTCCTGGAATGGAGTGCCCACTGGGGCCCTGCGGTCCTGGTAGACCCATTGGGCCTGGCGGACCGCTGTCTCCACGAGGTCCGACTAGACCCTACAGTAACACACAGGAGAAAAGGCTTGGCTTCATATTGGCTCGCTTCACTAAATAACACTAAATGGTTGTGATAAGTTCTATGGACTGGACGTCCTGAACATGATACTTACAACAGGACCAGTTTCTCCTTTTTCACCACGAGGACCTTTATTACCAGGTGCTCCCTGGAAAAGTCAAAGAGTTAGACATATTTCACACACTCCACTCCACTCCACTCCAGGGATCTGTTCAATTATCAATCCAAACGTTGCACTTGACCTGCCCATGACCATCCATGTCAACATGGTTATTAAGCACAGCAGGTCTTACAGCAAGTTATGGAATTCATTTATTTCTCATTAGTCTGCCTCAGCTAGTTCATAAAACCAGAAAAAAAAACACAGACATACAGTACATCTCAGATATACACATGTTCCCTGAGGAATAGCTTGTCCAAACATGAAAGTTATACATTTTCCCCTTTCTAAGTATAGTCAAAATGGATGTTATCTAAACCTTACATTCTTAGTTTCGTACTATAGCTAACAAGGCTAATGTTGCGAGCAAGTAAGGAAAGCTTAAATCACCCAGTTAGGCATGATGCAAACTGCACCCTGCAATCATAGATATGTTCCATATGATCATCCATTCTTATAGCCAATTCTGCTTTCAAGTACTGAGGAAGACCTCAGTCTGATAACTGTGTGGAGTGACACCAAAATATGTCTTTAGAAAGTGATTCCAGCATCAAGATGGCCAATGTTGATATTTTTTTTCATAGATAAAAGTGTCCCACAGTGTTGGAAACCACATAAAAAAAATCCGATCCACAAAGCAGGTTGAGGCAAGTTCGTAAGAATTTAAACATGCATTTTGTACAAAGCTAAATTTGAGACACTGAGCTTCGCAAACTTTACCACATTAGCACCAAATCTCCAAAATAGTTGAATGGATACCAATGGATGGATTTTGGATACCAAATAAGGAGGACATTGTGTAAATTGTGTCCTAGGCCAAAATTTTATTTTCACAATGGCTTATGCTGTGCTGATGATGAATCAAATATTGAATGAGAAACAGCACAATGTCCTAAGGATAAGTCTGAGCTTACTAACTGAAAGCATCTGAAATGAATATGCTCCATGTTAGCTAATACTAAACGATGAACTGCAGCTTGCACTTAATTCCTAAGAAGATGGACACACTGTCTGCTCCAGGTACTCCATTTCTAAAAGAGCAGCTTACCACAGGCCCCTGAGGTCCGGGAGGCCCATTGCTGTCTGATGTACATGTACAGGCGTTGGGAAGAGGTGGACACTTGGACTCATCTCTCTGAAACACGAAGACAGAGTGAGTGAGATTGGTGGAGATGAATGAGGCCGTTGAGGATTAGAACAGCGATTGCTCCGCTGCCTCAAGAGTAAATCTGAGTAACAAGTCAGAATATAAAGGATAAGAGGGAGGGGGACTCTCAGAGGTGAGCTCAATGTTAAATGAACATCTACTACTGATAGCAGTGACAAAATTAAATGCTGCGGGATTTTTTTTCGCTTAAAAACGAGAAGAAAATATGGTCTTATCCTTTTTATTCTTTGTTAAAAACAGGAGGACACGGAGCTACATTTTGAGGCTCTGGTGGGAAAAGATTTCCAGTGTTAAACTAAGAAAAATGATGTGTGTACACTGCAATCCACATTATCCACCAGAGAAACACTTGTTCTTGTTGACAGCATCATTTAGAAGCTGAACTCAATTAAAGCCTGAGTGTGATTTGAAGAATGGCAGCTATGTGAGTCATGTGGCGTCACTTTTATACGTCTATGAGCGAGATTTTGGTCTAGGAACTACGATAGTACAACAGATGTATTGGGAAAAAAGATGATATAAAGATATAAAGATGAAGATGAACTGCATATCAATGCCATGAAGCTGTTTCGCAGCTGCAGCTGAGCCGCTCGTGTCCTTCAACTGCTAATTATATCCAAAACGCTATCATTTTATGAGCCTTTAAAAGCAGCAATTTGCGATCCTTAAGGCTCAAAGAAAAGAGCAGAGAGTCTAGGGCTCAGAAATCATCCTACACGATGACCCTTAATTCTAATCTTGCCAAAAATGTTGCCAGCATCAAAGCGTTTTTCGTCATGAATTTCCACATAAACACATTCGGGCATGATAACCATTCTGACAGATGTTAGGCCAAAGCATGAGCTATAACTGCAAAGTGCATGGGCGAATATTCTTGAAGGGATTATGGGTAAAGTCTTTCAAGTATTAGCGTTAACGACCCTGCAGGAACTAAAGGGGAAGAAAACAAAAGAGAGAAAGGATGACTCAATTCAATACAAGCGCAGATGTTTCTGTCTGGCTAATTACATCGACGTGTCTTTCTGGTCGCGCGCACGACTGCTGGGTTAGTTTGTGGCATTCTGTCGACAAGTTAACACGTTCGGGTCACAAATGTTTACATACAACAGGGTGAGATAAGAGTCCACCCAGAGCGACGAACATAAAGACTGGCTTTGTTTGTTTAGGTGACTCTTACCATGGAAGGAAGATCGCAACATCTGTCTCGGCTGGTCCATCCGAGGCTACAGATTATGTCGAACATCTGGAGCTGGAACTGGGCAGCAGAAAATGAATTTGCATGTTTCACATCTTTGATCCGCATTCACATTTAAAGAGAACGCAACAACAAATAAAAAACACCGGATAAATATAAATGACAGACTTTGCAGCTGGGAAATCCATCTGGGAGCTTTAGCAGTTAGCAATTTTGGAAATATCCACCAATAAAACCAATAAAAGAATGGAATTCCATATGGTCACATCAGGCAAATTCAAAATGGCCACTCACTGTCGCCGATTCCCCTTTGGAGCCAATGGATTTGGACATTTTGCCCAGCACTTGATAACCATCTGCTGATGTATTTCCAGCTTCCTTTATTTTCTTCTCAGCCACCTGCTGGCAGTCTATGTTCAGCTTGACATTGCTGGGCGAGACCAAGATGTGGAGCTGAAAGTAAAAATGAGGATCATGAGAGTGTGGAAAAGACTTGATCACCAATGACTCATTCGAGGATCAGACCTCTGTCTGTTTTCCTGTGTATCCCGTGTAAACAAGGGGTATCACCTCTTCATGGCCTCTCGGAGAGCTCAAAAGAGCCTTAATAGCTTGCCATGTCACACACTGACCTAGATTACAAAAGCTTTTATGGAATACAGAATGCAGATGTGATGATCATGAGCTGGAAGAGAAAATTGCCTAAATTGGAAAATATTTCCAGATGCACCAGATGCAAACAAACATCAGACGGAAATGAGCAGATTAGTCTTGGTATTTAGTGAACTTTTTGCATCATTTTTTTATAACTATGGTTATCACTTATATATAAGTGTTGCTGTCTAACTGCTTCAATCTCCCTGGTTTGAACTTGATCTCCGATTACTGTATGTGTGGAGTTCATATTATGTCTGTATGGGTTTCCTCTGGGATCTCATCCCACCTCCCGGATGCTCGTAGGTGATGCTTGGGGCTGCACTGAATTGTCTCTAGTTGTAAAGGTGGGTCTGGATTTTGCTCTATGAACTGGCATCCCATCCAGCCATCCAGGGTGTATTCCCAATGTTCCCAAGATCCCATGATCTTGACCAGGAGAAAGTTTTTACTAAAGATGAAGGAAAGTCTTGAATATACTTCCCAGTGGGTGGTCTGTCACTACTATATAGTAATATCATCTGTAATCTGACAGACACTGCATGTCATGGAGCAGTTATGTTTTACCCCTAGTCTTTAAATTACACACATTTCATAAATATGGATTCGATGGATGATGGATTCAAATCAAGTTAAGGATTAATGGTATTCCAAACTCCTTCCAAACCTTGCACGCGTCACACTCAACAGCAACACTCAACAGCAGCTGTTCCTCACTCCCTCCTCCCTTTGAGAAAATGGGAGATTCGGAAGTTCTTGCCATAAGAAGAGACTTCTGCTCAACATCACTGGAAGTGGAAGTTCTGAGTTGACGTGAACACTGTCTGGACATCATGGTATGGTCATGGGTCTGCATTTCAGACAGTCTACAAACAGGAACATCATGCTAGGAGACTTTGAGCAATGTTCTTCTATCTACTCAAGCAAGGGGTAAAGGAGATGAAGAGAAGCAGCACATTAGAGGGAAAAAAAAAACTTTAATGGGATCATGTCTGGGAGTCCGTAGCGTTTGGGAGACACGTTACTCAGCAGACCTTCCTTGTAGAGCTCTGGTAGATTTAAACCTCCAGTTCTGACAAAGCACGGCACATCCGATTGCAGTATTATGTCATGCAAGAAGCGTCTCCAGATTTCTTCAGGAGCAAGTTAGTCTGAATAAAAAGGTTCTGACAGCATCTTCTGGGGTATTCGTGTCGTTTGTTTTGTATGTTCCAGAATAAATTTTATTGTTCCAATACAACCTGTCATAATACGTATGTATTATTATTCTAACATGTTCTTATTTCTGTAGTAAAAACTCACATAAACAGATGCCTTTTATCCGTACAGATACGGTGCATATTCTGTGAGAGTCATGCAGTATATTTAGCCGTTTTAGAAAAAGTTTCCAGTGTCAGAACTCTGGAGGTAAAAGCTGTGACTTTAAGTTTTCCAACGTCGGAAAGTTTTCAGGGCAAAGGGCTTTGTGGGTTCTTTTTCTTGGTAACATGATCAGCTGCAATTTCTGTCTCATTAACTTGAAAAGACGGTGAGGAAACAGCAGCTAAAGTTTAGCTGTTCCACATAATGAAAAATATCTTTTATATCTTGCAGTATAAAAGATTTTGAGGTGTGATATACAGGGGTTAGACAATGAAACT
>JAOUQY010000036.1:6943181-6953873 GCA_028566355.1 Doras micropoeus | reverse complement strand
AACCCCTGTATATGGCTTTCGCTTTGCATGGTAGAGTTTTAACTTACACTTGAAGATGGAGCGACAAACTGTGTTCACTGACAATGCTTTTCTGAAGTGTCTTTGTAGTGTATTCAATTGAATATGGGTTGAAAAGAAATAGCAAATCATCGTATTCTGTTTTTATTTATATTTTCCACAATGTCCCAACTTCACTGAAATTGGGGTTGTACTATTGAATGTAGCTAACAAGGAATAGAAGTATGTCTCCCCCAAAATCTCTGTCTGATTGATGTGATTTCCAATACACTGTAAAGCAATGTGCCTGATCCTGACTCACTCTTCTACTGCTGTGTTTATCCTGATTAGCTTGATTATCCTACAAGTATACCCTAAAGATTGCACTGCAAAGAAAAGCTCTCCATGCCCAAGACTTTTGCCCGCATAGCTTGCTAATCTCGTCCGGATTCTCTAGATTTGTAGCTAAAACCTATGACTGTAATCATAACGATTATCATGCTCAGAATGAACACAATTTTAACACGCTCAGTTCTTATTGTAACGCTTTATAATCTTACTATCCAACGTCACCCAGAAGACAAAGGATTCTGTGAAACTTTTTTCAAGCTTGCTCACTAAGTATCTAAAGCTACATCTGGTTTTCAGTAAAGCTGTTTTGGTGAAAGTGTTATACACATTCAATTGAATCTGAAAAACGAACAAAAGTCAAACAAAATTATAATTTTTTCTTTAGCACAATCTGGCTTCATGACAAGACGTGTCACCGTTAGAATTCAGTTTTGGATATTCCATGTGAAAGTAGAACCTTATCTAAACAATTTTATAGTTCCGCATTAAACTGTCTGGGCTATTTCACACAAAAAAAAGACTGTATGTAGCTTATATAAAGGTCATATAAACATTTGGACATTTTGGGTGAGACATACTGTACCTTCCATTACTTCATCAATAGTATAATAGCTTCAACAGTACTCCATAAAAGCTACTTCGAAGGAGCTTCACGTTTTTACCCAGTTGAAACTTTGGAACACGTAACGTCGAATGTTTTCCAGAAAACATTCCCTGCGTTTAGACTTTTTATGTACTGATCCGTCAATGAAACTGTCACTTGTCAGAAAGCAGCTGCATAACAACTTCCATTCGCAATTCCTACTCATTTTTCCATTAAGACTCTGATTCACATTCGTTTTGCTAATAAACGTCTATGGAGTGTTTTCATTGCCCCATTTAGGCATCAAACACATTTATTTTGGTCCATGAATTAAAATCAGTAATGCAGAGCTGCTAAGAGCCGCAGAGAGAGAGAGAGAGAGAGAGAGAGAGAGAGAGAGAGAGAGAGAGAGAGAGAGAGAGAGAGAGAGAGAGAGAGAGAACTTTTCCCAAAAATCTTCCAAAAAAAACCCCAAAACCTTTGGAAGTTTGCAATTTATCAGTATAAAGTATCATTATGATCACTACAGTAGTGCTGGCAGTCATATCATTTTTGATAACTTTTTTCTTTCTTCTTCAGTTTTTCACCTTGGGCAATTGCAATAGCTCAGAAACCGTCTAAAAATATTACCTTTTTATGCAAAGTTGGCCTATCGGTAGCACATTATTCTAGCTCATGATGATTCATTTGTGGTGTAGCGCTACCAATGAATCATGTTCAAAGCAAAAATCTAGCACTTCACTAGTCAATATTATGAGACTGAAACTTGAATTGAAACTTCACACCCCTTATCATTACCACATTCTTTAGAAGCATGCCAACTTTTCTAAAATTTTATCCATATCACAAAATCTCAGGAACAGGAACTGCTTAAGGAACCATTTTGCAGTTTGGTATGCTTGTCTCACTTTATGCACTGGTCGTATTCTGCACCACTATGCCGTATGTCTACTAAATCAAATTCATTTATATGCGCAAATGACGCATTTTCTTCCATACAGACTGGTGGCCCATCCTTCCCCCTTCCCCCCCAAATCAGCTTTTCAATAAGGTATGATTCCTCTAAGCTACTCTAAGTGCAATCTGCTGTAGAACAGACATTTACAAAGCACCTCCAGGCATATCACCTGTAATCGTAACATTTGGAATGCCTGCTATCCCAGACATCTGTATATCCTCAGGTCACTGAACACATGTAGGTACAACTAGAAAATCTTGTGGCTGACGTATCACACCCCATATCAGTCCACATCCAGAGTTCCATGTAGAGCGCAAAAGCTGCAGCATTTACCTTGTGGAAGCTTCCATGGAATATTTTCTTTAGTTGTGGACCGTCAAATGTGGCCTTCTGAAGCTCTCCTCGCGTGTCCTTGTTATAAAATGATATGGTCTGTTTGGAGGCTGCAAAAAGAGAGCGGAGCACAAGAGGAAATTGTCAGATAGGCCGCCAAGCTCTTGTTAGTAACATACAGTACAAACATCCTTCAAAGGAAACATTTATGAGCAGCACTTATCCCAGTACTGCACAAATGTTGCGTGAAGCCTGCACCAAATATGACAATTAGTAGATTGAAGTTGAGCAAGGTCAAGGCTGCATAATGAGAGAGGCAATAAGAAAACAAGCCTGGAGACCATTAGATACCATTCATGGTGATCTGAGGAAAGCCAATCAAAATAGGGATGAAAATAATAAAAAGGAAGAAAAGTCAGCTGGTGTGCATCTTCTGTTATTATTGAGCTCCAGTGTCCAAATGGCTCACTTCTTCAGAACAAATGTTGACTTTGTGAGTAAATATAAGTTTCTGAAAGTTGCATTTGAACATCTCTCCGAGTTCTAAAAGTCAGGACTAAAATCTTATTATCTGTGTTTAGACAGACAGAGAGACAGACAGACAGACAAACAGACAGACAGACAGACAAACAGACAGATACACAGACACACAGACAGGTACACAGGTACACAGACAGACAGAGAAACAGACAGACAGGCAGACAGATTGAGAGACAGACAGACAAACAGATAGAAAGACAGACAGACAGGCAGATAGATAGACAGACAGATACACAGACAGGTACACAGGCAGACAGACAGATCGAGAGACAAACAGACAGGCAGACACACACACAGATATACAGACAGGCAGACAGATCGAGAGAAAGACAGACATATATACAGATATACAGACAGGCAGACAGATCGAGAGACAGACAGACAGATATACAGACAGGCAGACAGACAGACAGGCAGACAGACAGACAGATATACAGACAGGCAGACAGATCGAGAGACAGACATACAGATATACAGACAGGCAGACAGACAGACAGACAGTCAGACAGATCGAGAGACAGACAGACAGATATACAGACAGACAGACAGATCAAGAGACAGACAGGCGGACAGACAGACAGACAGACGGACGGACGGACGGACAGACAGACAGATAGATAGAAAGATAGATAGATAGATAGATAGATAGATAGATAGATAGATGCAGCAATATAATTTTAACAACAAAGTACAAGGACACACACAATACACAGAGAACACAAATTACAGAGACCTATACAGCAGCGAATTAAGTAAATAATATGTATGTTTCATCATTTCCTTTTTATAATCTGATGGACTAAAGTTACACTTACGGTCAATAGTGACGCCAACCTCAGGCTTGTGGTTCTTATCAGACACTTGCCAGATATCGAAAGGCTCATTGGGCGAGTCTGGAAGAAGCCGGAACATCAGAATAATGGTGTAGGAGGGTGGAAGGCCAAATGGATGGACGTCTCTGTTGAATCCAAAACTAGAGTTAGGTGTGTGCTGCTTCTTCAATAGAGGTTCCCAAAGGGGGGTTAAGATTCAAACCTTGCATGCCAAAGTAACTGGATATATTTTGATACTGCAGTGTGTATGGTAAAAAAGATCAAAGACTTGTAGAAGTGAAGTGGATAATAATGTTTTGAGAAGCTTTTTCAGGACTGAACTCAGAGCTAAGACTTGACGAAAATAAAGCCCTTTAACAAATATCACCATCTGTCAGGATTGACTTTAACAGTGCTATAAATCTCTCAAGCCGCTTCAGCTAACAGTGAGGTCTAGCTGAGTGCTGCTGGGCAAGACATGTCATGTTAAGACTAAAACAACAAAACTCGAAGCTCTCCATCATTTTCTAATGGCATACTTTCAGCAAGAAGCTGTATTTACATCTGCGATCGCCTTGATGTAAGAACTATTCGTCACATGTAATGAGGACCATTAGCACTATTCCGTTAGACTAAGGATACAGTAGGGTTCAAAGGTCTGGGTCCATGATTAAGAACTGCTTTTATTTCATTTATTGTGGGTGGGAAAGCAGGCAATTGTTATGTCATACCAGACTTAATACCAACAAGGCAGCATGCATACAGTATTGGTGTAATGAACTTACACTGAAGGCTGACTGATGAAGGCATTTTTATGGAGCCTGTAGGCTGTGTAGCTGTTGAAGGAGCCTGGCTCCAATGATATACCCTTAACCGAAGCGTATGTCTTTTCAGTCAGATTGAACGCCTCAAGCATTCGGAAACCTATGAGAATGTATACATAAATAAATTACTGTGAAATACAGGAAAAAAAATGTAATGAGATATTAAATTTAGCAGTATAACCATCCTGAGCCTTGAATCTTAATCCTGGCAACTCAGTCACTAGCAGAAACTCACAGTTTTCCAGAGAATTGCACAAACACCCTGTAATGCTCAAATGTTTGGCCAAAATAAAAATGTACATGTTTAACTAGGCCAGATATTCATTCCTATTCACACCATAGTTATTCCATTCATTTTTCTGGATTATTTTGTCATGTTTTACTATACTGTATACTTTCTGATAAATACATTGTTTGAAACAAGTTTAAAGGGATTTGAAAGTCAAAATGTACACTGAAGTACCAGAAAAGTTGGTATAGCAGTTAATACTTGGTAGGTCCCCCACTGGATTTCGGAGGGAACGTTGCACGCTGATGTTTGTTGAGGCCCCAGCATTGAGGCAGGGTCGTACGCCTATCACGTGAAATGATTCTTGCCAGCAGGTACTGGTCATGTTCACCCAGAATCTTTTTACAGCCACACTGCTGTCATAAGTTTGAGGTTTTGCCGGAATTCTTGTAGTCACGGTGCACCCTTGAAATGCTCATACATGAAAATCCACACTTTCCTTCTACCTCCGAAATGCTACGACCCATCTCATCTCATCTCATCTCATCTCATCATCATGATAACAGGATAACGCCTTTCTCACAGTGGAAACAGCTCTAGAAGCTTCCATAGATGTCTGTCCCTTTATATACACACTGGCGGACGCAACCAATGGCGTGCATAGGTGATATAGGTGGTACTTCAGTGTGCATATTTATAATGCTATATAGATTATTTCTAATGATATTACTATAAATATTAGTATCTGTACCTGGAGATGTGAAGCCGTTCACGTAGATCAAAGGACAAGCTGTGAGAGAATCAGGAAACAAGTTTAATAATGCATAGAGTCTAATAAACACTGGTCACACTACTTATATATAAAAAATAATTAGTTACAATCCTGACCAAAATGTTAAGTCAACTATCAAACTATTTCATTGAATAATTTATTTAGAACCTAGTTGATACTTAGTAAAAAAATACATCATGACACACTATGACTAACTCCTGATAATGATTCTGTATCCATGATCCATTTTCAGTGCTACCACTGTTAGAAAAATAAATTCTCCACAGTTTGTGGAATAGCAACAGTAGAAATGATGAACGGACATTTCGGACTCGGACTTACAGGAAGACGCGGTCTCGCAGATGAAGGTGACTAGATTGTCCTGTATCGTGGCAAAGGCATCGAAGTCGTCCACGATGAAAACGTGGCGTTCACTTGGCTTGCTGGCGATGTTCTGGAGCTCAACGAAGTCCACGTCAGCCACTCCAACCACAAACACACTGTACCCTGAATACAAGAACAGCCTTAACGGTCATCCCGTAGTCAACTGCACTGATACGTAATGAGTTTCTTTTGCGTGTCGATTACAGACCCAGAATTATTCCAGATGGATCTGTTGATAATCGCTGGCTTTTGTGTTAGAGTTTGTACCGCAAAATAATCAAGTTAAACAACAAGGGATCAAGTTTTATATCTGGTATTTCTGTAAAGCTGCTTTGTGACCATGCAGATAGTTGAACTGAACTGAATTAAAAAAATAACCCCCAGTCCATTTTTAATAACAATGACTGATGTTTATACAAGAGACAAATTACAAACGAATGAATTTCAACATTAATCAGTAATCTGAGTTGTCAGCAAAGAAAAAGAATCAGAGTCTTACCAGCATGTTGCAGCTTGGCAGCGTTTTTCTGCACTTCATCCTGAGAACGTCCATCAGTAACAGCCACTACAACTTTCGGGACGTTCCTCCTCATTCCGCTGTCTGAAGTGATCACTCTGTCGTACACATATTTCAGAGCGACGCCTGCACATAGCAGATAGACAGACGGTCTATTGATGGGCTGTTTTTAAACACGATTAAGTTACTATCTGCATTTTTCTTCTTTGTAAAACAATCCCAAACACTATTTAGCAGTCATTTTATCATACAATTGTTTTCATATAATCCAAAATGTCAGTGTTTTAAATTCCAGAGCATACTGTGAGGAAAAATCAGGATTATCTGAGGATTACTGGGAGATTCAAAGCACCTGTTTTTGTGTTTCCTCCCTTGTAGCGGATGAGCTGCAGGGCTGCCAGAGCAGTGCCTTTATCGTCATAAGTGTTCAGTCTGAACTCAGTTTGGGCATCGTCGCTGTACTGGACGAAGGCAACCTGTCGCCACGAACACAGGGAAGTCATCAGTGATCAGCAAATCCGAATAGAAATCTCAGTTTTTAACCAACTGTGTACGTTACACAGGAATTCAGCTAACATTTGTGAAGATCGGGACCGTTATAAATTCCTTTGGATGTTCATGATTAGTTAGGTATTAGGTCATGCTTGCTTCCTGTCACCACTTTTTACTAACACCAAAGACTCAGCGGAGAACAAAATGCAAACTTCTCTGGCCAATCATCTTTAAACATTCTCATTTCATGTGTATAAAAAGAAATTGGCTTAATGATCCCAAGTCCCACCTTTCCTAGCTTGTCCCATTAATTACTGCATGGCAGCTGTTGCTATCTACCAGTACCACGGTCACACGGTTTCAGCTGTTTTTACACTTTTTAAAGTAAAACTTAGTACGTGGTCAAAATATGTACTTTGTACTACAAAATACTAGATATTTTATTAGTTCCATTCACTTGAAATGGATGTAATGGATATAATAATGAATATAATAATGCTATACAAATATAAAGACTGCTATGCCCATTATGCTAGTTTCGAATACATAGTAAATTTCTCACTGGTCAATATATATATTGCACGGCAATATACAAAATCCAGTAACAGGCAGCATAGGTTTCACATTTATCCCAACATAAATGGGATGCAACTAATCCAAAGCTTCTGCAATAAGCATTTGTGTTCAAATTCTCTGTTGAAAAGTCTTTGTTCCATTTCTGGCTAACCATTTTCCTGGAAATTTCATCCGTACCTGCATTCCTGATGGGCCAATGACATCAAAAGCTCCCATGATACTGAAGACAAACTGCCGTACTTTGTGGAAGCTATCTTCGCCAATGCTCCATGAGCCGTCAATGAGGAACACAACATCTGCCTTGGCACCTTTGCACACTGAAGCATAAAATAAGTCATTCAGATTCAGAGCTACAGTTCATCACTCAAGACCTTCATAAAGCTTGCGGGGGCAGGGGTGGCTCAACGGTTAAGGTGTTGAGTTACTGAATAGAAGGTTAGGGGTTCGAGCGCCAGCACCACCAAGCTGCCACTGTTGGGCTCCTGAGCAAGGCCCTTAACCTTCAACTGCTCAGTTGTATAAATGACATAAATGTTAGATAAGGGTGTCTGCTAAATGCCGTAAATGTAAATGTAAATATAAAGTGAGAAAAAACATCAGGAAAAAAAAAAGTTCTGCAGATGATGGGATTAACACTACATGTTGCAAATATTTCTTTATTCAATCAAGCTTTTATGTGAAAACAAACAAGAGCAGAAGAACATATGATTACCAGAAGGGCTGAATGATTTAATAGATCTTTTTTTTCCTCAGAACAAAACTAGCTATATTTTACAAGATAATGCTTGCCTGATGCACTGCGGCATGGTTCAGAGTTGCCCATGTGCTACACACCATTGCGTGCATTCTCAGAATGTGTAAAACACTTTCTGGTCTCCCTTAACACCTGAACTGAGCAGCCTGCATGAAGTGGAAACAGATACACATGCCTTCCAGCATGTGGCCGACATAGCTAAACATGGGCAGAGATTCTTAGATTCAGAAAAGAAAACGGTTTTGAAAAGACTCCAGCGTAGACTTGGGGTTTGTCCAGTTTCAGTAAAAAAAAAAACACAGGATTCCACTTTTTTTTGGACCAAGGCTGCAGGACAAAGTATTAAATTGATACTGATTACACCTGTCCAAAAGCTCTTAACTCGGTAAGTTTGAAAACTCACAGCTTGACACGCTCTCTCTGGGCAATCTCTTCAATCTGTAATCTTTTCAACGTCAGTTGATGAATGACTGAAAAACTATAGTAACAATTTGTTTTTGTTTTTTTAATAAATCTAATTACTTCTTAGGTCAGGCTGACATCCGGCTAAACCGTCTGTCTTTTGACACAATTCATTCCCTGTCCAGTCAAAACGATTTATTAACAACAATATCTTTGAAGCTAGTCCCTCCAGCTGGACATGACTTTCACCATTCAGCAGATTAGCTAAATTTCCAATAGCTCCCCCTCACTAGATGATGTACACACGCTATAGAGATATTTGATCTTGACAAATGCTCATTCATCACAGGACAGCTCATTCGGACCATGTTCCGCTCAGTCAAATGCCAAATCCACCACTGTCTGCTCAGTCTCAGGGCTCCGGATATGTATGTTTAAAGAACGGTTCGGCCAGAAAGAAAATTTATACCATTTTATCCACAATTACTAGATCAGCCAACATATTTAGCTGCTTTAAGCAAATATGATAAGGAGCAACTTAAGCCCATAAGCGCCAGTTTAGCATCTTACAGCATGATTCTGCAAATCTAATAAAATTGTAATAAAAACATTAAAAAAACCTAGATCTATGTATATAGTGGAAAGTATTTCAGTGTTGTATGTTGTGTGCTGACCTGCCCAGCCAGGAGGAATGGTCGGTGGAGGAGGAGGAGTAGGAGGACGAGTTGGTACCGGTGTTGGCTTTATCACTGTAAGAATCCAAACCAAATGCATAAGCAGTTTTTTCTAGATCGAAAAAAACAGTCAGTGCTGGAAGTAACAGACTACAAAACTCACACGTGCGCTCTTTGGTGCTGACTCCAGGTCCCTCCAGATTGGGAGTTTGTACAAACACCGTGGCGCTGTACAGAGAGTCAGGGCTCAAGCCCTCGAAGCAGTACTGACTCTGCGCAGCTGTGATAGTGATCTCCTGCTGACCTTTAGCAGACGCTACAACATCAGACCAGACAAAATAACATGAGCACAAGCAATAAATAACAACTCCTTAACAGGAACACTCCTAACACTGTATAGAGTAGAGGCCCAAATATCAAATAGCACCGGGTATCAATAACTAACTTTCAATAACTTCAATAAATTTTATATTCATATAATCATTATCTGAATTTATTCACAGGATTGTGTAAACAGCATACTCTATATACTATACAAGGTTAGAGCCACCATAGTGCACACATTACACGGTAGATCGACCCTCTAAGAAAGACAGCGAGACAGAATTGGGGAAAAAAATCGAAATACTGGCAAGTAAAGCTACTCCATGTCCGGAAATAAAAACACAGCAGGAAAGTTCTGCATTTTGAAGTCTGCATTATTGAGTCCAGAAACGATTTTATATTTCCAAATGTTACTTTTCCAATAAAAAAAAAATGAAATGTTACACAGACATGTTTATACGTCAGTAACGAAAGCAACACATTATATAACAGAGCACTTTTCAGACTAAAAACATAATGAAGGCTGCTGGGTTTTGCATGCAAAAAAAAAGACATAAGTGTGACAGTCAAAGTCTCCAGAAGAGCTGCGGCAGATTCTCCAAGACGCTCAGTAAAACTTCCCAGCTGATTACCGTACAGTACGACGCAGAAGACTTAATAAGGCAAAGACTCGCTGTAAAGCGAAGACGCCTTAGAAAATAATGAAGATGTTTCTACATAAAGGAAAACACTATAAAGTGCATAAACAGTATTAAACTAAAGGAAGTCCATATATGGTGTGCCTTTTTCTTAAACAGTGTTCCCATGTGTTTCACAATGTGTGCAGTCTTATAAGGAAATTAGCTTTGAAGTTTTACTGAGCGTCTCGGAGAATCTGTCACGGCTCTTCTGGAGACTTTGACTGTCACACTTATGTCTTTTTTTTTGCATGCAAATCCCAGCATTATGTTTTTGCTTTTGTTACTGACATACAAACATTTTTGTGTAATTTTTTGTTGGAAATATGAAATCTGTTTGTACTGACTCAATAATGCAGAACTCCAAAAAAATCAAAAGTTGCATCTAAAAACAATAGGGTGCCTAAGACTTTTGCACAGTACTATCTACAGGGGTTAGACAATGAAACTGAAACACCTGTCATTTTAGACCACAATAATTTATTAGTATGGT
>JAOUQY010000036.1:6925054-6935582 GCA_028566355.1 Doras micropoeus | reverse complement strand
ATTTTTTTACACACCATAATGCATAATGTACACTTAAAAAAAAACATAATGTACATTTAAAAGGTGTCTTAGGGCAACCTTCCCTTCTCCAACCCTAACCATAACCCCAACCCTAACCTTAACTTATTTCTAAAACAACACCTTAATACAACTCCTCAATATACATTTTTTTCCTCTTCCCTTCCTTCTTCTTCTTCTTATATAACATAGCCTATCTCTAAAACAACTCCTAAAATAAGCATTTCTATAAATGCCAATTTACCAAGTTTTGGTTGGATTCCATCGGTGAGCCACTGCAATTAAGGAATATAATTCCTCTTTGTAATGAAATACAATCAGTTTTTAACCCTAACCTAATCCAAAGTCTAACATTAATCCTGACCTTAACCCTAACTCAAAGCCAAACCCTAATAAGCTGTTGAAATGTTACAAATACTCTGTAGGTATGTTCATTACTAGTCCTACACACTCTATAGATAATCTTTTAAACATCTAGTAAAGTAAAACAGGTGAATTGTTGAATCTCAACGAATAACCTGTTGAAATGTTACAAATACACTCTAATACATTTTTACTCAGTTAAAAGGGTATCTTCCGTATCATAACCAGTCTGTCCCCTCTAATTCTTTATAGAAATAGAACTTGCTATAATGTCAGAGCTTTCACAAATGCTCAGTAAACTAAAAAAAAAAATGGTGGATTAGGTAATGTCCTCAGATTCATCTTTTGCTGAATTTCTCACACCAACCTTCTCTTATCAGTACTGGAAAAAGGGATTACGGTAGCAAGTGTACGAGAGTAGCATGAGTACAGATGAGATCAACTGCAGGTCTTGGCTCAGACAGAGTACAAATCTCTGAGATATGAGTCATTTCTTTATTCTTCACTAATATGTCAAAACACTTTGTTTATCTTAACTGAAGCAATACAGGCTTCACGGAGCATACTAATTGAGCCAATATCCTTTGCTATTATTAAAATTTGAAAACACTTAACACTCAGTTTGTCTCCTTTCCAAGCAATGTATTCTTGAACAGAAACTATTCATGATATGCAAATAGCAAATAACAAAATGAAAGCATTCTTGGCATGAGACTCAGACATTTGGCGCCTACTGTAGATATGAACTGCATAAGAGCAAAGCTCTAAACATGGACACTCCAGAAAAATCATGAGACAAAGAAAGCAAATTAACTTCCACGTGGCCTTTGTTTCAACCAAACCCAGACTTGGATCAAAGACTTTTCTAATCACAAAACCAACAGACTCATTATTTCCCATTCAGAGCCTGAGTTGTGCTCATGTGTACAGAGGTCATCAGTGGCTTGTGCAGATGTTTCTGATGCATTCAAATCTTTCTTTTGTTTAATGCTTAACCCGAAAGAACATCAGTGAATCCGTGCAGGGAAAAAGTACAGAAAGCATGACGTAAGCATGAAATTCCCCATCCAGTCAACTGTACATCTGGGAGAGCTAATATAACTATAATCAAGGAAAATGAGTAATGGGTTATACCACTGGCTAGTGTGTGGAGTTCTCAGACATTTCTCCTCTCCCAGATCAGGTTCAAGAGAATGACACTCTATGCCTTGACTCACATTGTATTGTTTGTATGTATACCATGCCACAATGCTGGAGACTTTATTTTACAGCCATATTAATAAACTTCGTATTTGAGTAATTGGATGGAACATGGAAGGAAGAGAAACAGAAATGGATGAGAACGAAACTCACAAACTCAGAAGGCCGGACTCCAGTGAGAGGCGCATACTCCACACGGTACTGGTGCACCTGGCCCGAGGCTGGTTCCCACCGGACGTTGAGGCTGTTGGGGGTGGGATGGTAAACCTGGATGTTCCTGGGTGGAGTCCGAGGAACTGTGGGGTAGAACAACATAGAAAGCAATAGCTAGTATACAGTATATAGTTAGTTTTAGAGGCTGCAAGGACAATCTATCAATGCTAGGAATTTAAAGGTTAAGCTTTGGAGCAAGAAAAAGAGTATCCAGAGCCAGCCCAATTTAAACAGGAACTAGAGCCATGTTACAGCAATAAAGCTAGGAAATAAATGCTGAGCTAAGCAGTAGACACAGGCACACTGGTTTTTATGGCATGCACACTGGAAATGTACAAAGGTTGGGGGATACAGTTGGGTTAACCACTGAACTTGTCCTTAAAACTGAAGCAGATGTGGCTTTTGTTGTCTAGCTCAGTGCAGAACTCCAAGCGTGATCTTGTTATAAACAAATGTTGCTCTATTATCACTCTCAATTTGAGATTTATCCACAAAATCCACAAACCATGCATTCTTCATGCAGCGGGCATCGAGGACATGTACAGTAGTGTGTGGATTTGTCCCAAATGCACATACAGCAATATGCAATGTAAATTGAGCATGATCATTTCTGCTATTCAGTTATTAATGATACATCTTGGCAAACATTGCCTTAGTATATGATACATCAGGGGATCATGTACTGTTATAAATCATTGGGTTATAATTGTTACTGAGGGACTTGGGAAGGCATAGCTCCCTGTTGCTGTTAGTGCTGCTTAAAAGGGCATTGGAGAAACCTAAAGAGCTGTTATACATTCACGCTCCAGTGAAATCTGAGCTCTTCGATCAGCCTACTTCAGACAGGGGATTTGCTGAATAAGCAAGAAATGCAGAGTGAAAATAAGGCCAATGTGCTGAGTCTGAACAGAGCAACCAGACTCATGGAAGACAGACAACATAAGTCAACTTAATCTTTCCACACACATATTTTTTTCCTTTGAAAAAAAAAAAAGAAACAGATGTGGCTGATGCATAGAGGGTCTTGCTAATTCTGTTCCTTATTCTGTACATTATGGTGTGTAAAGAATGATGAGGAACTTCTTCCAGCACACTCACGTGTCTTTCCCTTCTCTGACTGGCGAAGACCCTCTCCCTCAGGATACACCGGAGCCACGGTTACAGTGTAGACCGTATCAGATAGAAGGTTCCTCAGTACTGTGTTGGTGGTTCCTCCAGATACTTGTTCCTGTCAACACATGAGCCAAGTATGAACAAGAAATCTAATTACTCTCAACCTCCTCTCAACCTTTTACTATCCATCAACCATTAGATTTGAGCTCTAGGGCTGACTGTATTGGCATAGGAATAGACAAAAAATTATGATGCATACATACTATAACATACTCACACACACATTAAAAGGCAGATAGGCAGCAGCATTCATGCAATATTTGCGAGTGTTTCAGCTCCGTGATTATGTCATGATAACGGTAAACAGAAAAGCTGTACCTGGAGGTAGCCAGCTCTTTCATTCAAAGCCAGGAACACAAAAACACAAATTTGGGTAATTTGTACTTAAATTGGAAATTGTGGGTTTAGTCCTCTATGTTTATTACAGCTGCTACTGTAAACAAGACTGAGCTGTACGATTCTACAGTCTGGCCTAGAAAGAAATCAGCCCAAGCTTCTACTTCATAAATTGTGTTTTTCATACTAATGATCCCCTTCAAAGCATTTGTTAACATCAAATAAGACAGTGTGCAAGGCCCTTAACCCGCTGTTCAACCCAGCCACTGAGGAGTGCAATGCACATACAGTGCCTGTCCCAAGCCCGGTTAATGGGAGGTTTGTGTCAGGCAGGGCATCTGGCATAAAAACCTGCACCAGAGTAAGACACAGTGACCCCAAGAACGGGGGCAAGCCATTAAAAATGAAATAAATAAATAAATACGACCATGTGCATGCCAAAAATCAAAACTTATTTTTATATAATATGTTGCCATGTCTGAGTTTATTACCTACTTACTGTATAGTCTATTTTTGGTTATGTATAAGGTAAAGCAAGTTGAGCAAAAAGAAAAAGTCAGACAGCTGTCTACATTTCTCACCATATCCTCAGCGCCTCCCGTAGCAGGCACATAGAAAAGCCGGTACTGTCGCACGTTTCCTTCGGCGGGTTCCCAGCGCACTCTGAGGGTGCTAGTGGTTGGGTCAGTCACCTGCAAGTTCTTCACTCCACCCAAAGGTTCTTGATAAAAGATGATATTGTATCATTATACACTTGGTTCCGAATACAAAACTACGTATTTGCTTTTGATATATGTAAATATGTAAATATTGCATGTAGTATAAAGAAATGTTTGACTAATACACACTTGTCTTTCCTTTCTCTGACTGTCTCTTCCCCTCCATATCTGAATACACTGGCACCACAGTAACTGTGTACTCCGTGTTTGGCTGTAGGTTCCTGAGAATGGTGTTGGTCGAGACTCCAGACACCTGAGTCTGAAGAAAGAGTCTCAGAATTATTAGTAGGCACTGGCTAATTATTGTTTCATTATAGTATTAGAATCGACACGCATGCTGCGATTACGTACCATGCTTTCACTGCCTCCAGCAGTAGGCACATAAAAGACGTTGTACTGACGGACGTCACCATCAGCCGGGTCCCAACGCACCCTTAAAGAGTTCACTGTTGGATCTGTCACCTGAATGTTCTTCACTGCTCCCTGAGGCTCTGTGCAAAACACAGAATCACAACTCATGACACCATGAACTCATGTGATCATGTGACCATCCAAAACTGCCACGGAAAACCAGTGCTGTTATCCCATAAGTAGGTGATAAACCATAAGTGGACCTACTCGTCTTTCCATTCTCAGACTGACGTTTGCCTTCTATGTCTTGTTCGTATATGGGCAGCAACGTGACCTTGTAGACAGTGTTGGGATCTAGGTTACGCAGGACAGTGGTGGTAGTGCTACCAGAAACTTGTTCCTGTTTAAATGTCGGGGAAAAAAGAACGACCAAATCGGTATACTGTAACACAATATGTTAGATATATTTCAGCAGACAAGGCATCTGATTTTTACCATTTTCTCTGCTGTCCCGGGTTGTGTTACATAGAAAACCTTGTATTGGCGAGGATTTCCGTCTGCATGGTCCCAGCGTACGGTCAAGCTGTTTGCAGTTGGGTCGGTTACCTGCAGGTTCCGGACTCCACCCAGTGGTTCTGGTCAAAATAAGCAATATAGTAATAACAGTAGTATTCGTTCGTTTAATTATTCCTCTTTAGTATGTGCTTTATCCTGGTAAGGGTTGTATTAGGTTTGGAGGCTATGATGGAAACACTGGGTACAAGGTGGGATATCCTAGAGTGTCACCATGCACATACATTTAAGACCTATGGGCAGATTCACCTTCTGGCATGTTTTTTGGAGATGAAACTAGAGAACCCAGAGAAAACCCATATAAAACATTCACTACATCAGAAAAGTGGCTAAACAAGGAGTTGAGAGGCAGCTCCTGGTTATGGCACCATGCTGCCTCTTCCTCCATTTCTGCAAGTGACATCCAGAGAAAAAAAACTTGTTACAGCTCTCGAAATTCTGCCTGAGAGGTACACCACAGCCAACGATTCTCATGGATCCGATTTGTCATAGAAAATTACCTTGTAATTATTTTTGTTCCAGCTTTATTGGCCCATAAGTGAACTCATAATGCGACAGAAGCCTTGTGAAGTAAAACTGTTTAGTTTCATTGTATCTCATGTATCTAATTAGCAAATCTATGACTTACTTGTCTTTCCATTTTCCGACAAGGGTTTCCCTTCCATCTCATGGTAAACAGGTACCACAGTAACAGTGTACACTGTGTCAGGTTCCAGATTCTTCAGAACGGTGGAGGTGATGCTTCCGGGGACCTGATCCTGTTCACACACATTTGTGAACAATCATGAGCAATCAGTATGCTGGAATTGATGTCTCATTGATTTTTGAGTGACATTTAAGAAAAAAATCTATCCTTGGGAGGGTGGGTGTGTTCTTTTTTTACACTAGGCACTAAGGAGTTCAAAATATAGATGACTAGATTTTGGTTGTAGACGAAAATAGCATTTCTCACCACTTCTTGTTCGCCGCCGGATTCGGGGACATAGATGACGATGTACTCTCTGACATTGTCGTCAGCAGGGTCCCAACGAACATTGAGTGTATTTATGGTCGGATCAGTGACCTGTAGGTTCCTCACAGTCCCCAAAGGTTCTGGGAAGAACAAGTGAATGGAAGTTTGTAGTGATTCCCAGCAAATGACTAATGTGAAGTTGTAAATGTCACCATTATTCCTTACTTGTCCTGCCCTTTTCAGAGAGATGTGGTCCATCTCCTTCAGCATAAACAGGCACCACGGTGACTGTGTACAGAGTGTCAGGCTTAAGCCTTTTCATCACGAAAGTAGTAGTGCTCTCAGATACTTGTTCCTGTGAAGTGGGACAAGAGATGTTCTACTGAGCCATGATGGAAATGGAAAAACCCTACCATTCAGCATGTTCTGGTAATATAGCATTATCTTAATTGATCTCGCTTCCTAGAAATTCTAACTTAAACGTCATGGCATATGCTTGCCAATTTCAAATAGGTAATGCAAATTCCCAAAAGATCTATCCCTAAATGCCAAGTCAATTTAATAACGCATTCAATATTGAGATAGTATTCTTTTCACCCTTGGTTTGCACCAAGCGATCCTGAACATTGGCATGCAAAATTAGAATGTCACGGATCCTTTTTTCCAAAGGCATGTTAAATCTATGTAATAACAAATTAATTTTTTTAAGATTGTATGCCTTCACACTTGGTTTGCTCCAAGTGATCCTGAATACTGGCATGTAGAATTTCAACTATCAAGTTTAAAATTGCAGTGACATTTTCATCTGTCTATGTAGAAATTGCGCTTGGAACACAACAAAGATTAGATTTTTCAGTCATCAGGGCCTACGCCAGACACTTACATTACACATCCCTGAAAATTCTTGCCTGTCATCATGTGTGATGTCAACACTGTAATGATGTGGAAGTGCAAAAAAAGTGTTGTACTTAGGAAAAAAGTAGTACTGAGATCAAAAAAAGCAGAATTCTACCACAAGCTCAGGGCCTCCATCTGTTGGCACGTAGATGACTTTGTAGCCTTGAACGTTCCCATCAGCAGCATCCCAGGTTGCTGTCAGCGTGGTGAAGGTGGAATCAGAGATACGGAGACCCCTAACACCACCAAGAGGCACTGGAAAGTGATAGTGACTCATCAAGACAAGCAACAATGGCAAAATAAGTCACTTTTTAAAAAGCTGTGTTATTATCATAACACACATAAACATGAAGAGCACTGACGTGACACAATGGCTTCATACTCACAGGTCTTTCCATTCTCAGACTGGCGCCGACCCTCGGTAGCTGGATATACTGGCAAAACTGACACAGTGTAATCAGTGTCTGGCTGAAGGTTCCTCAGTACAATGTTTGTTGTGCCTGCAGGAACTTGCTCCTGTTCAAAATATTCATACATTTCAATTTGTGTTTATTTTACTGCAGGAATCTTTCCTTATGCAAGACAGTACCAGTAACCTGGAAAGGGGAAAGAAACAAGGACTATACATGGTTTACAGAGTTTATCAAAATATCTTTGGAGCTACAGCACGCAAACTCGATAAGTGCATCAGACCTTGTAAATTGATTATTGGATGGTTCAGCTAAAACTGTCAGGGTCTATCTGCCTGTTTAGGCCAAACATCTGGTACACATTGACATTGGGTTTTACTTAACCCAAGAGGAACTCTTCAAATAAGGCACAAATATGCATTCAAACAAACAAAACTAAGAGCAGAGCGAGTTTCAGCAAGTCCCACCATATCCTCCGTGCCTCCAGCTGCAGGGACGTAGAAGACCTTGTACTGGCGTACCGCTCCATCAGCAGGTTCCCACTTGACATTGAGAGAGGTCATGGTGGGGTCAGTGACCCTCAAATTCTTTACTCCTCCCAGGGCCCCTGCAGGACAAAACAAGATTTATTTGGTTTTACAAATTTGGTCTTGGCGATCTACTGCTTTCTGATAGAATAAGCACAAATTAAAAAGCGTTGTACTATCTATTGAAAACACCACAATACAAATACTGCTGGTTTTTGTATAATATAACACCAGTCATTGTTAAACTCACTTGTCTTTCCATTTTTTGTCATCCTATTTCCATCACCCTCAGCATACACTGGGTACACAGTGACACTGTAGAGAGTGTCTGGCTGAAGGCCTCTCAGAACTGTGGTGGTAGTGGTACCTGACACCTGCTCCTGTTTATTTAATGGAAAACTAATGTTAGTCAATCTGAGTTCAACTACTTCTTGATTTATATTGCAAACACTGCAGACACTGCATTCCTGTTGCCAGCCATACCAGCCCTACCATGGTTTCAGCTCCACCGGCTGCAGGAACATATAGGACTTTGTACTCCTTTACTTTTCCTTCAGCTGGCTCCCAGCGTACATTCAGAGAGGTCATGGTTGGGTTCAGGACCTGGAGGTTTCGCACCCCACCTAATGGTTCTGGTAGAGAACAAATACTTCAATAATGCTGTCATACTCTGTTTGCCAAACATCTAAACCTATAACCCTATCTGACCTCCTTTAAATGAAAGAACTGCAAAATGTCCCTTTGAATCACACAAACACGTACTTGTCTTTCCTTGGCCAGAAATGTCTTTGGGCTCTCCGGTGCGGTACACTGCCGCTACAGTGATGGAATATGCAGTGTCAGGAGTCAGCTTCTGAAGAATAACACTGTTCTTCTTTCCTCCAACCTGGGTCTGTTTGGAATAGATGTCAGCAAACAGTCACTGTTTACATTGGACAAATTATTGGAACTCCCTTTTTATTTCTGTCTAGAAACCAAGTCATCAAAAAAGCTCCACTGGCTGAGATGCGGACAAGTTGCTAAACATCATGAGTGTCATAGCATCGCATTGTTATACCCGACAAAATGAACAGTTTCATGAACTTTGTAAAGTAGTTTTAGAAGCTAAAGTGCTGTATTAAAGCTTAAGGTTTAAGGTGCTGTCCAATAATACTTAACACCAACATTTTACATTTATTAAGTAAATGCTAATCAAATGGGTTGGAACAAAACATTTTTAATTCTGAGTATTTCTGGGTTTTGTGTTTTGGAAATTTGGACCTCATGCGCTCAGTTGAATTTAAACTGAAACGACAGTTTAAGAAACATATAAATTAGCATTTCACCATATGTGCTATAACCACATCAGGTCTTTGGCCCGCTGACAAAAGCATATTCTCATGATTTTCCTTTGCACTGCTTTGCCAAGTTTTTTTTTTTTTTTGGTGCAGTTCTTGTTCATATTGATTTCCACAGATGCAATAATTGTATCTAAACTAGCAGACTGACTTGGCTGGTCTAAGACCTTCCACTGTTCTTCCATGATGATCCCTCCAGATGCTTTAGCGATGTGTTTTTGGTCATTGTCTTGTTGCATAGCAATACACAGTCCATTGAGTCTGAAGGTACTGAATCTCTGCCTCATTTAGTTAAATAATGTATATACAGTACCGCCATTTCTGGAGTTTGATTCAAATGGCTAGGTTTAAAGTTAGCAGTGAAAACCTTTGTATATGATGTAGCATGCGTGTTATTATCCATTTACATTTATGCCATTTGGCAGACACCTTTATCCAGAATGACTTACATTTATCTAATTTATATATTCGAGCAGTTGAGGGTTGGGGGCTTTACTCAAGGGCCCAACAGTGGTACCTTGGTGATGCTGGGATTTGAATTCATGGCCTCCTAATCAGTAGTCCAACGTCTTAACCACAGAGCTACCACTGCCCTAACCCTTTTCTTTTTTTCACTGCTATCTTTTTTTTCCCTTCTGTTAATGTCTTTAACCAGAAAAACATGTTAATCTAATATACTGTAAAACCTCTGCAGGATTTATTATAGATAATTTAGTGACAATTTTATCATCTAATCCATGAATCAGATATTACACATATTACAAAATGTTGTGCTTATTAATTAACCATTTTAATGTACTTAAACATATTAAAAATAAGCCTTCAATTAAAATGTATTTCTTAATGTGTAAAAATTTCAAGGTCAAGTTCAGAAATGATCTCGATTAATGAGCAAAGACTGGTGCTGTAAAGAACATATCCTCTGTGTGAAGAAGTAAGCCCTGAGACAGTGACATAATCTAAATATTACACTAACGATGTGACAAAAGACAAATAGCCCACAATTCTGCTCTTCTCATTGTAAAGATTACATCATGGCTGTTTATTAAAACGGTGCCAGAAACATACTTTTCCAGCTGTTTTAAGGTCATGGTGGAAGTGTTTATGTTATCCAACAACAAGGATTGCCTTGATATTTATTTTCTTGTTTAACCCTTGAGGACTCCCACACTGGCCAGGGTTTGCTACAGCTGTTTTAGCTTCTAACGCTACAGAATCAGGACCAAATGTATAGAAACTCTAGCTTAGCTAGGGTGGAGCATGCTCAGAACAAAACTGTGGACCTGCAAATGTGCTAAACATAATGTGAAAAGAAAGTGCATTCTACATCTAATGCAGCGGTGTGTCAATCTTATCCAGAAAGGGCCGTTGTGGGTGCAGGATTTCCTTCCAGTCAAGCAGGAGCCACACCTCATTCCACCTGTTTTTAATCAATGGATCTAATCAATGGATCTTGACT
>JAOUQY010000036.1:6912410-6924954 GCA_028566355.1 Doras micropoeus | reverse complement strand
ACTGCTCAGTTGTATAAATAAGATAAATGTAAGTCACTCTGGATAAGGGTGTCTGCCAAATGCCATAAATGTAAATCTAAACATGATTTAAAACATAGCGACGGAGACCATAGAGTACGTGTGTTATGTGTTATGTTATATGTGTTAGCCCAGAATTTTACAAATGGCTCAAAATGTAAAAATTATATTGGATCCAGTGTTTCTGCTCTGGGTTGAGTAATTGTATGAAGAAATGGATTAGACCATGAAAGAATGAGTGGCGATAACAGAATAGATTCTGGGAATATCCAGTGTCTGTTAGCGATTTCATTTCAATTCATGACTTTCATAACTCCATTCTTGGGTAGAGATTTATCTTCTGTTGCCAGCTTGTAGATTTACACCATGTGGAAAACAACAAAACAAATAACAATCCTTACGATAATTGGCTTAACCACACTGGTTGTGTTCTTTAGAATAAACTGTTCAAAGCTCAAGACATTTAATAGAAATGATGTTGGGTTCCAGAGGTTGTTGATGGTTATGGAAAAAGGGTTTCCAACTTTCCAGGGGGTTTCCTACTGTAATTGATAACATAAGGCTTGACAAGTCTGTAAAAACATATTATGTGTTTGCAATGTGGAAAGTTCTGCTGGACATATCGAGTCAGTTTTACGCGGCTCATTACATCGTGATTATAAAGATCCGCATTGCAGTGAGGGGTGACTGGGTGCAGAAAGACTTACGGACAAAGCTTCTCCACCAGCCACTGGTTGATAGTTGATCTTGTAGTTCAAGGCGGGGATAGTACCGTGGTCCCACTTGACAGTCAGAGTGGTGGTAGTGGCATTAAAAACTTGCAAGTTCTGAGGAGGTCCATTTGGAGCTAGTAGAAGGTGAAGCATATGTTAGACATGTCACTTTGTACTACTCTTACAACACTCAGTCCTGGAAGCTGAATGGAGAAGCACATGATGATGGTGATGAAGCCACGTTTCACAATGTGGACAAAGTGGAGCCGAGCAGGTTACGTATGCACATGCACATATAATGACACGGAGACTGAGAGCTAATGGACATTGGCAATGAATGGATGGCATTGATGGCAAGATGATGGGTGACATAATGACTTTGACAAGACTGGTGGATGGATGGTGTTTCTGGTGAAAAGTTGGCTGCAATTCACATTTTTATTAGCATTTGCAGCACTGGGATCAATAATGCACATGCAATTCTTATTCTTTCAAAAGTGTGCTTTCATGAACACTTTCATGGCCAGCACAGGTTGTTACCATTACAATTACTGTAAAGTCAATATTTCTTCTTGTTTGAAACAACATACCAGGCGTAATCTTTGACACTAGAAAAAGATGTTAAGAGAACAATATGTTATTCCAGTTGATCAGTGAGGATGTATTTGCACTTGCGTATCCACTTGAATGTGTGTGTCTTACATGTACGTTGGCTACCAATCAGGTCTTCGCTCTCAGACTCGTCAGGGTAGATGGCTGTGACGGTGACATCATACAGAGTTTCTGGGTCCAGGTCGGTGAGAACATGAGACGTTTCCTCACTGCTCAGGATAGTCTTGAAAGAGAAACGCAAATCTTAGCTGTAAAAACACTGCCAGACAATTATTATCACAAGTGCCTGGTTTGATCTGCATCATACTCCTGCTATCCGGAGTCCTACAAATAATACTCTTTCTTTAAGGATTGGTTGGTGATTATGACCAACTTGTCTTTTGGTAACCTGAATAATTGTTCCTAGCATTGTTTCCTTCTTCCTAGCTGGATCTCAGGGATATTCCTTGCTACTGTTACCCTTGGTTTAGTCTTTATAAGAATATTAGTCACTATAAGAATACTTTTCTGTTCAATTCTATTCTATTCTCAACCTTGTCTTTGAATATTCTTTAGAGCAACATGGATCAACTTACTTGTTGGGGATCTGCCTCTCCTTTCTTAACCCACCCAATGCGGTAGAGGGCAACATCTGGGGCTCCATGTTCCCACGTGGCTCTAAATGAAGTCTGGGTCACCTCAGAGAACATCAAGTTCTTTGGGGCTGGCACCACATCTGCAATGGAGGATCAGAGAAGAACGTGGCCCAATTACTAGACTATTAGTCATCATTCAAGCTCTAAATTGTGTTTTCGGATGTTGTCCCACATGTTATATTCGTGTGAGCTGGAGCGTTTTTGTCTACAGTAAAAGGCATTGTGTGACAGAGAACATAACAGCTCAATGAGTCAACTGGGATTGGTAAATAAACATTGCCCAGTGCATTGACTGACTGATAAAGGAAGTACATACACACAGGGCATTAATGTGTTGTGCTGAAATGCATGGGATATATTCCAATGCCAGAGATGGTAGAGATACTGAAATGTCTCACAGCCATTCTTTCAGCAGCCAAGAGCTAATATGTAATCTGAGCTAATATGTAGTCTGGTTGATAGTTGATGGTAAACATAAATCTTTCACCGCCCTCAAAGAATGAATCAAAATAAAATCTTACCCGTGGTATCACTGCCAGGCATTTTGCTTCCTATTCCTGCATCATATACAGGAGTGACGGTAACATCATACTCAGTTTGAGAACGTAGGTTTTTGAGAACCAGAGTAGCGGTATCACCACTGACGTCAACCTATCAGTTAGACATCAAGGTGGAAAAACAGAAATGGCAGTAAGTGCATGGAAAAGTCCCAAAATGTGTCCCTTAATTATCCTTTGGCATTACATAGTTTGGCTAAGTATATGTTGGCACATTCCAATGGAAACTAGATGACAGAAAGTGCATTAAAAAAAACTGTCTGGACCACATGAGCATCTTCTTGACCACGTAATTGGATTAGATGAAGTTTAAATAATGTATCCAAGCTAGGCACACACCTGTCATTTAGCATTTTTTTCATGGACAGACCTGAACCATGCCACAGTACCACAGTAATACCTCAGGTTTTAGTATACCAATGTACACTGAAGTACCAAAAAAACTGGTATACAAGTTAATAAAACCGTTGCAGGCCCCAGCATTTAATTCAGGTGCTACTTGAAGCAGTGTCACATGAATCGATTCTTGCTATGACCTATCTCAATAGCTTCAACTATTAAATTGTGTTGAAAATCACAAAATCATGACAACTTGCCATTCTTATGCTGGAAACAACTCTAGAAGTTTCCATATATGTTTATCACTTTATATACAACAAAGTTAGATCTGACATAAATTCACAACCTCATATAAATTCTAATTAACTGGACCATTGATGAGGGTTGAATGCTAGCCCACATTATGTCCACCATGCTGAGTGACCACAGCTGAAGTACTCAAAGATTCAAACATGAATGGGGTTTTTCAGAGTTCCTCTTGGTCTGGATTCAAGAGTAGTTTACATAGTTACCATAAACAACTTTTTGTGCTTGGGTGTTGTTGGCCCTATTTAAAAATTGGAGTTATGTAAGTCACATGTAATGCTGCCTCTTTTGTCCACTAACCCCCTCCAGAAATCTAGGATCCTTCCTTATTGCTGATGTACAGCCCATCTTCTCCAGCACTTCACATTCTTTACATTGCTTGACTCAATGGATAAAGCCTTTTCCAACTGTGAGATAATGTGTGATGGTGTCATACTTAATCAGACTTCAGACAGTTCCTTTTCAGAAAGCTGATGGGTTTGCTGCTTTATAAAGAAGTACCATCTCATGGTTGTATGACTGTCTTCCTATCACATGTTAGAAAGGATGGACTATATAGTACCTCAGTTGTCTCTCCACCTTCATGCTTGTAGGTGACGATGTACTTTATGACCGTCCCTGGAGCTCGATCCCAATTCAGACGCATGGAACTGTGGGTCACGTCACTGATTGTCAGTTTGCCCGAAGGAGGGAGGGGTACTAAGACAGACAGACAGCATGATGGGAAAAAATGAGGAGCTGAAGCAAGTTAGAAATGGGTCAACATAAAAAAATACACTAAACTAGTTTGGATATGAGCGCAAGTTAACATACAAGTGACTCCTTGGTCAATGAGAGGAGCGCTGGCGGCATTCCCATGTAGAGCAAACAGAGATAAAGCATAGGCCGTATTAGGAAGCAGCTCCAGCAGCTGGACATCGTTGACATTTTCCGTAACTTGTATCTGCAAGTGGGAGGAAGACAGAAAGACAGGATGTTAGAAGGAAGGCAACACAGCTAGACAGGACTTGTCACATATTTTGAATGCCTCATTCAGAACTAAAGCGGCTTGTTGCCTAATGTATCTTCCTTCTTTGGGGGGCTATTTCTGGCAGCCCTTCAGTCCTCCTGTAGAAAACGGAAAGCAAAAAAAAAAAAAAAATGCACAGCATCTGCTGAAATACTGTTTGGTTCATATCACTGCAATGACTTCAGGGGAGAAACAGCTGTCACATACCCAAAATGATCTAATCTTTGCCATTACCTTCTTGGGTCCCAGTAGTCTAATTTTTGTACGCACTTGCCTAAACAGCACAGTAAAAGCATAGTTTCTTGCATTTTGACATCTGGAAGTGAGGAACTACTGGCAGGGACTTTGCCAACATGCTTCATAAAATGGATATGGAAAGGCTGAGTAAGCATTTGAATGTGATCCAGCTCTCACCTCTTTCTCCACTGCGGGCTCAGTGGCATTAATGGCAATGTACTTGAGCAAGTAGCCGGTAGCACCTTCTACTATCTCCCATCTCACTCGCATGCTGGTCATACCTTGGTCATAGACCGTCATGCTCTTCACGGCAGCCAGGGGCACTGCCGAAGTAAAGTGAAGTACATATGTTATCACAGTATGTTCAATGCATTGTATTATTGCCGTGTAATTTAGCAGGTGATTGTTTGAACTTTGCAGTATGAGTAGCCAATAATTGCATAGTGGACTGACATCAAATATACAGTATGCAGAGAAAAACAAAACAGTTTCAGGGTGCAAGATGGCTCTACGGCTGTTTTATATCTCTGCAATGTCCTTGAGTCCACTTTTATAGATGCCAGTGTGTCATCAAATGCCAGTCTGTTTAATATTACTTTAAGAAACTTAACACAGTTTGATATGTGTGTGATACTTGATATTTAAAGTAAGAATGTGATTCGAATTTCAGACACACAAGTAGTCTTGGTTAATCAAGGATCAACCAAACCAAAGCAAACAAGTGTTTGATTTCATTTGGATTATTCCTTCAGCAGTCAGACATGATTCAAACAAACAAACGTCTAGGTTCATTCACTGAGAAAGAAGTTATTCGCACAAACATATAGTCAGTAACTATCCACCTTTACAATGGAAATGGCTAACCGAAAAAGGCTGCAGGTTGGTATTAATAGTGGTCTGGAGTGGAGAAAGTGGATATTAGAATGTAAAATAAAGTATGACGAGTTGCAGAAATCGCATGAATAATGAATAAAACAAACGGCACAGAGGAAGTAAACATGTGTGCAGCTTACAGGTGGTTTCTGTGCCTTTGAGTGGGTCACTGATGTCCTTGCCAATAATGGACAAGACGCTGACTGCGTACTCCGTATCAGGGGTCAGGCCAGTGAGCACCAAAGTGTTCTCCTCACCGTCCACATACAGCTGTAAAAAATCAAATAAGCTTGCCAAATAATTATTTAACACCAATGAATCATGACAGAGATTAATTTTGTAACAATAACAAACCAACTAAAGATCACAGTGGACTAGTGAATTCTGAAAACACCAAATATTACACCAGCTAACCCAGATAACCCAGAAGACTAATATTTCATATCCACAAAACTGTAATATCTTCACACAAAGAAGATACAATAAAATCATAACATATTGTACTTACAGTATATGAAAAGCTCATGAAATATAAAATTGTCAGAAAAAGTGGTTTACCTATAAGAATTACGGGAACATAATCAGACCTCCCATAAGACAGATTTATATATGGTATAAATTTGAACTTATTATATAATAGCAGTTGTTTCCACTGTAAGGGATCCAATAAAAAGTCAACCCAATGTGGAGTCAGTTCTGGAGGACCGCAAAACCGCAACTTTATGAAGCCTCTAATAGGCCGACGGAAAACTCTGGGCACTTGAATGGAAAAAAAAAATCTGTGGAGGAATCAGGCACTGTAAATGTATCTAAACTGGCTGTTTTACAAGTATAAAGCAAACTATCAGTATAGACTGATGATGATGAGTCAGCTGGATAGATTAATGGTGGTGTGTGTAGTGTTCATGACTGGAAAAAGAGTGCAAAAATTTGATTTCAGCCAAAAACAATATTTGCACAATTTTCCTTGTCAATCAAGCAAGACTTTATTATTTTTTTTGGTGGCTGAAGTTTGCTTCATTAGTTGCATACGGGAGCTCCAATGCTGCTAGTAAGTAAGGAAGGCTTTCGGGTTAGTTGTTTCTGAGACTGTAACACGAAAGGACACTGCAGAATGAAAAACAATTGCACCACCATACATTTTACATTACTGGCTGCTTTGCATGATGTGATTCAGCTGATAATATTACTACAGTTGGCTTTGCTGGACTTAGACTTTTTCTGTTTCATTTCACAGACATAGGATATATTTTGATTTGCTGATTTAGACATGCAATTTCTACAGCTCCAGAAAAAAAAATCAAAAGGAGCTAAAGTTTCAGACATCAAACATGTTAAATTGTTCCTTGAAAGCCATGTCAATAGCATTCAGAGAGTCTCACCACTTCAGTCTTGCCTCCAGCCACAGGGACATATTCGATCCGGAATCTCTCCACAGGTTCATCAGGGGGCATCCAAGTGACACGGAAGGAGTACTGAGTAACCTCTGATGTCTCTAGATCTGTTGGAGTCCCTGGTCCTCCTACATGGAAATGCAATGGAAAAACATGCAAACTGGAGGGGAAAACAGCTCTCACAACAGCACATACGCAAGCTACAAATCTATCCGAGGTGTATTAGTTTCTCTCGAAAGAGATGAAGTGAACCGTATATCAATAGCTTTAGGGGCTGGCCTGTTTTAGAATATAGTGTGACTGTTCAGTGTGTGGTAAATCACTGTTTTGGACCTGAGAGGAACTGAGCTCAGTATCTGGACTGCACTGTAGGGTTATGGCATTGTTAAGCTTTTAGTGAAATGTACTTTTAGAACAAAGTCTCAAGAGGTACAAGCTATAACAGTTGAAGGTTCACTTCGGCCAACTTGCACAGCTTTGATTTACAATATTCCTTTTCGAGTTTATAAAGTCTGGAATATCACAGTAGAAGGTCCTTTACAGCTTCTGCTTTACAATCACAATGTGGTCAAGCATTGAAACTCCAGTGCAATCTGACTGTCAAAAAATACATGAATTCTGTCCCCATTGACCCATCATAATGTCCACTATGTTCTTTACTTTTTTTTATACTCTCATTAGCATGCAGCCATGAGCTGGCTCAGTGGTTAAGGTGTTGGGTTACTGAATAGAAGGTTGGGGGTTCAAGCCCCAGCACCACCAACCTGCCACTGTTGGGCCCCTGAGCAAGGCCCTTAACCCTCAACTGCTCAGTTGTATAAATGGGGTAAATGTAAGTCACTCTGGATAAGGGTGTCTGCCAAATGCCATAAATGTAGGCATGTCTGACAATTCATTTAACAACACATTTTTACCCAAACACCCATTATTAAGTCTATAAGTTTACAACCTTTGGGTTTGATCTTTGATATTTTACTAGTTTTTTTATTAGAATGGTCGTTATCTGTGTTCACCCCTGCCTGTTCTACAGAATACAGTTCTTCAAGTTTACACTTCCAATCCTTCGCTTCATTCATCTACATTCATATTACACCCACAGAATCAGAATTACTGGTCTGTCACGTTTGCAAAATCAGCTCAGCTTTAAACTGTATGTGAAAAAGGGAGCTTTTTACCTGGCCCTTTGACGCTATTACAGAGATTTTCGCTGAGGCCATCGACAATATCCAGCAGGAAGGAGAAGTCATTAACGTTGTACATGTGGATCTCATCGGGCTCGGAAGCAATGGACCTCAACTCATTCTCGTCAGCATTCTTCACACCTATACATCCAGAACCAGAAAGTTTATCTTTGCTTCTCAGTTCATTACAGAACCTCTGAACAGCTTGTAAATGTTAATGTTTATCATAAATAGTTATTTTTAAATGCACATTGACCTGTAAACTGCTCATAATGATTTAAGAATATCACTACCCTTTACATTCATTAGGAATATTTATATCAAAGGACACCCAAATCAGAAATGCTACGCATCTAGCTGACTAGCTTAGCAACAGATTCTCCATATAAATAAGTTGGTAAGGTAAAATACGTGACACAAGTACCACTAAACAAGCAATATCAGCCAAGAGGAATTTAACTACTTTTTACAGGAAAAGGCTTAGCAAATTTTTAGCAATGTAACCCACAACATAATGAACTTGGACACCCACCAATGGCATAAAGCTCGATGTTTTCGGTCTTCAGATTCTGAGAGCTAACGATAATGTCATCCTGTGACTTGCCATCAGTAATGAGGACACCGATCTTACGAGAGTCAGGCCTGAGCCCCACTTCTGGTTTAAAGTTGTTCTGCAGAATGAAGTTCAAAGCCAGACCTATTGAGGAAAAAAAATCAACATAGCAAAAGTTTAGCCAGGATGGAAACACACACTTAGTAAATGAACTAATATTTGTGAGAGAAAATGTTATGACGTTACCCGTCATGGTGTTTCCGCCTTTATACGGCAGGTTGGCCACAGCGTTTAAGAGGCTTTGACGGGTCTGGTGAGTATTAAGGTTCCACTCTGTCCTGGGGTCTCCACTGTATTGAGCCAGACCTGGTAAAGATCCGGATTAAATGTCAGATCTGACAAAGGGTCAGGAGAATCTCTTTTTATTTTATGTTGTCTTCACGCGTTTAAGTTCAAGCACAATTCAAGCAATAACTCATCTCCCGGCCCCAATTTTGAGATCACATCTGGCGTCCAGAAGTGTTACGTCATTGCCATAAATCTGTGCCTCTAAAAAAATGTGACAAAGCACCAGAGCCTCACCAATCTGGACCTTGTCTGGTCCAATGTCAAAGACGCCCACCATGCGAGCGATGAAGGTCCGAATGGTCTTGAAGTTCAAACGCCCAATGCTCCAGGATCCGTCCACCAGCAGAACGATATCTGCTTTGGCTGTGGTTTTACACTGAGCATCTGTGGAACAAGGTCATGGAGGACATCCGTCACAATGAAGTCAAAAAGCTTTAGTAACAGGGAATCCCTGAGTCCATAAGGAAAATTAAAGAAAGACGAAGTGTACAGGAAATGCAGTAAGCACAGGAACACACTGATTTTAGTTTTAAAAAAAAACAGACATTTGGTAAAAACTTTATTTCTTTTTTTTTTTTAAACAATACACAATTTGCACAAAGATGTATGCCCCTTCCCCCTTTCCCCTTCCATTTCCCCCCACATTTTCATTCTTGCTGTAGTATCCAGTCTTCTCTGGTATCCAGCCCTGGAGGCCAGACATGATGGCCTCTGTCTCCTCAAGACGAAGGTCTGTAGTTGAGTGATATACGAGCAAAGCCCTCCCTGAGTTATGGCACATTCCTCCTCCAACATACTTTTTTTTACATAGCTCCAGACACCTGCAAAGAGACGACTGCACTGCACACACTGCCTGTGTCTCTGCAATGGAAAACGTTATATACAACAATGATTTATTCATGACAAAATCGAGGGAAAGCCCGAAGCCTGTCTGCGATTTAGACGCAAAGTTGTAATGTACACAACGCCAATGCTGAGATCAAAATGTTGAGTAAGACTGAGTTATTTTTTTAAGAAAAACGTCCTTGGCTAGTTGTGATGCGAATCGTGTATCATGGTTTACCAAAAAAATCCACAATAGCAGGAGAAAACAGGAAAAAAACCACTTGAGATGTTTCCATTGACTTTATGCACATAAATAAGAAAAATAAATAAATAAAAATGCTTTGTGCATTTAGTTTGGTTACATCAAATGGCTTTTTTACTATTGCAAATGCTTGTGCAAAAAAAAAAAAAAAAAAGATAGAAAAAAAATTCTTACGCTTTGCAAAGTTTTGAAAAAAAGATAGAATTACGTCTTGGTTGGGATTTTCCTTCTTATCTCATTCTCTGTCTAGTTTGGTGGCATCATGCAAACAAAAAAAACTACTAAAAAACAGATTTGTTTGCTATTCGTGAAATCGTAACAATCGGCTCTTCGACTAGACCTAGCTTGAAATATGGCTTCAGATCCTACGGGGAAAAGGTTCATCATGTCTGAGCTCCATTGAAGAAGGAATTTTTGCCCAGGGTCAATTTTTAATCTCAGCTATCACGGGATAAGCATAACATTTTCCTAGCCTCACACCGCCTCGTGCTCTCCCCTTTTCTCTCTTGGCTGTAAAATGGCTCTTAACTGGAAGCCGTGTGCTTCTTTTCCATGAGGACTTCTCAGAAGCGCCGAAACATGAAAGACAAGGAGGTGGTAGAGACGTGCGCTACGTTCCTTTGGCTTGTTTGTTTGCTGTAGCACAAGTAGGGACATCTTGTTGTACATGATGAAATGCTGCATAGCTAATCAAACTCTGGCAAGTGAAAATAAGAACGGATCAAAAAGAATTTTCCGGTGCATCAGTCTAGAGAAATAGGTTCATAATAAATCAGTGCACAAAGACAGAATGAATGAATTTGTACCACGGATGCTCAATTCTGATTGGTCAGAAGGTGTGGATTAAGGCTTGGACAGTAGTCCTGGCTGAAAGGCAAATCACAGGTTTATATTAATGAGCAGGTTATCGTTTCTATAGTAACAGCTCATTTAGGTGGACTAATTCAATATGACAAACACTCCACGTAAACAGACAGCAAATGATCTTTCACAAATGTTTCTCAACAGTTGAGTTCTACACATCTAAAGAGTGTGCACTTGATGTGTGGAAGTGTTACAGAGAGTGAAGCTTTACCGGAAAGCTCTACGTGTGGTGGATCAGGTGGATCATTAAGTGTTGTTCTCTCCTCTCCAGCCAAAGGCAAACTCTGTCCTCCATCAAACATTCCAAACACAGCCACTGAATACTTTGTTCCTGCTCTGCAGACAAACCCAGACAACAAACTTTAGCAAAAGCGGTGAAATGAACTAAGACTGGAAATTAAGTTCTCAGGATTTTTTATGCCTACTTCAGCTCCTCTAAGACGACCGTGTTGTCATATGGTCCCACGAGCAATTCTCTGAGATTCACTTCATTATCACTTGGGTGAAACTTGACTTTGTAGCCACGCACATCGCCGGGCGCATGGTCCCAAGTCACACGGAAACTTGTTTTGGCCGGTTCAGAGGTCTGCAGGTTTCTTGGAGCTTTATAAGGTGACACTGCAGGAAAAACAGACCGATACCGATAGCCACCTTAGCACATGTTGGAGACACGCCGAGCATTTTAACGTAACTTGAACTAACCAAGCATTTTAACTTAACTTGAACTAACTTTATTTAAGAGAAATTAGTATTATTAATAGTAATACTACTACAAAGGAATAGTCATTTCTGTTCTGAGAAATAGTGCATGAAATGACTGAGCTTTATAATTTAGTCCCTGCTCCCATAATCTCCATTTCCTCTCTATATTCCCACCTGCCTGTCTTTAGGAGGGGCCCAGAGCATGGGAAAGGTCTTTAGGTTTCATGTCTATAAATATTACCTAACCTACAATTGTATTACTATGAAGTCAAAACAGATGTTAAATCTCAGTGTACTGATAAGAAAAACAATGCACAAATCTAGCAATGGGAGTTGTTAAAGCTTCTCTTTAAAATACTATGTGACACATTTTAGATCTCTCTCTCTCTCTCTGTCTTTCTCTCACATACACACACAGACACACACACACACCCTGTGACTGATGGGCTTTGAATTATTTACTCATGGGCCAACGTACGTGTGGTTCCTACTCCTTGCCTTGCTTTGCCTTCTCCACGCCTGTAAACGGGGTGAACAGTGATGTCATACGTAGTCATGGGCTGCAGCTTCTTCAGCACGGCGGATGTAACGTTGTTCGGCACTTTCACAATCAGCTGTTTGCCACCAGATCGGGGCGCATATGTCACTCTGTAGATCTGCACCCTGCCTGGAGCCGCCTGCCATTTCACTCTCATAGACCTTTCCGTCTCGTCGGACACGGTCAGCGCCTTAGCAGCAGCAGAAGCTGGAGACAGAAACAACTGGATTACAACAGCTGAAGGGTTTTAGCACATGCCTAAATCATCAGAGAGACTGCAGTATGTCAGAAACCACCTGAGCAATAGAGTTGATGCAATGCACAGAGCTAAAGCTTCCCTTATTAATTACAGCTGGAGAAAGTAGAAAACGCCTGTTATATACCAGTAATAATATAAATAGTAAGACAAACTATTGGCAATTGGCTGAGAGGACATTTGGTCCTCAAAGAAATTTTTAATAATACATTTACATTTACATTTATGGCATTTAGCAGATGGCAGCAGGGGCAGGGGTGGCTCAGTGGTTAAGGTGTTGGGTTACTGAATAGAAGGTTGGGGGTTCAAGCCCCAGCACCAC
>JAOUQY010000036.1:6717885-6729411 GCA_028566355.1 Doras micropoeus | reverse complement strand
CAGTGGCAGCTTGGTGGTGCTGGGGCTTGAACCCCCAACCTTTGATTCAGTAACCCAACACCTTAACCATTGAGCCATTGAGCTACCCCTGCATCAGTACCACATTCTTTCGATGTACACCAAATATTGTGCAGTTTTGTCCATAAGTGGCACTGCAATTGGTACATTTCTATATCAAAAGAACTGCTTAAGCTTCAATTTTGAAATTTGGTATGCTTGCTTCACTTCCGTCTTGCTCTCATTTTATGCTGTGGTGAATCTGTGCACATGATAGCCTCAGATTCCTGTTCTTGTATGACAGGAGTCAAACCTGATATGGTCTTCTGCTGTTGCAGCCCATCCACCTCAAGGTTTGATGTGTTGTGCATCTCTGTGATGCTTTTCTGCTCACCACAGTAGTAAAAGGTGATTATTTAAATTACTACACTATGTTTCCTGTCAGCTCAGACTCTTCTGATGTCTCACACCCACATTTTGTTTCAGCCTCCACTCACATGAAGCTTTTTGTAAGCACCATTTTTTAAGCACCACCTGAGATGTTTTGTGAAAACCCCAGGTTTGCCATTTCTGAAATATTCAAATCAGCCAATCTGGTACCAATAACCATTCTATGATTAGTCACAGAGATCACTTGTTTCCCCCATTCTGATGTTTGATGTGAACATGACCTGTATCTGCAGGATTTTATGCATTGTGCTGCCTCTATGATTATAAATGAGCAGGTTTACAGGTGTTCCTATTAAAGTGGACAATGAGTATACCTAACTGGCATTCATTAATAAAAAAGGGTTCTCAAACGTTTTGGCCAATGACCTTTCAGCATATTCCAAGAAACAGAAAGTGCAAGTGCGAACAGCAAGTGACTAAAAGACAAAATGCTATTCCTTGCACAGGCTTCCAAGTCTAGTAGGGAAGATGAGCATGCATGTCTTTTTACAACTTAATACAAAAAAGGCAGTTGTTGCTCAAAAGGGTGCATCACTTTCCACTGTCACATTCAGCTTCAAATGATATACAAGGAATAAAATGAGAGGTTAGGGTTATGAGCAGTAACAATAAAATGTCAGGTTATGAGCAGAATGTCACACACTCAAACGGTGACCTTTAATAGAATATCCAGAAGCCTTCTAAACTTGTGCAAATATCACAATGAAAATGTGGGCATGCTTATATTCCACTGGTGCAAGAAGTGATGTACAGATCAGAAGGTGCTGCATGTAAGCTCCATGTGTAGGTTTTGCCATTTTGACTGCTTTGCCTAAAATGTATAAACAATTGAAACCACAGGAGTAATGAAGTAAGGCAAAACAGCTCCAACAAAAACTGTTTCATATGTTTATTACAGTCTTAAACATCATGGACACCTTTGCAATAATAAACTAGAACAGGTTAACCTTGTGAGATAAATAGCACAATATAAAAAGTTAAGTAAATCAAAGGACACTTTAATGCATCAAAGCCACAATGCCCTAAACCCACTCATGTAACTCCAGTGCTTAATAAAGATTCTCAACACTCATGCTCCTAAGAAGTATATTAATACAGTATTTCTATTTTATAAGGGAAAAGACCCAAATAAAGGGGGAAAGAAATGCCAGTGTGGAATACCAGTCTGTATGTGTCATGGTAAAACACACAAGTATGGTGCATGTTTTCTAAATACAGTTAATAAAATAGCTGCCAAGATATTAGTGGTCATTTTCCACCACAAACCTAGAATTGCACCACTCCACAACACACATTCAAACACAAAACAGGGCTTCCAAGTACACATTGGTACTGACTGATAATTATTTGCAATTTTTTTGTTTATGATTAATATCAGCTGCAAAAAAATATTTCAGGAGTGGCTACATACTGATCAATTCTGCACATATATATCGAACCAGCTAACTGGAAGATGACACGGCTGATACAGTCACCTTCTACTTTAATCATCCTTCCCATACAATCCGTGAAATTAAACAGTGTGATTAACATGCACTTAAATGGACACTCAATAGCTGATCTCAGTGTATCTATGGGAGTGTAATGGCATGCTTGAGAGCTCTATAAAGCATGTAAAACTTGCCTGACCAGTAAGAAGAAAATAATTAAGGTTTCATACAACTAGAAGCATGTAGTTCTATATAGACTTATGAAGTTGCTGCTTGTGTAACATATTGCAAGGTCATTAGTAAAGTAGCACTGCCATTAAAAATAAAATACATAATTACAGGGTTCATACCCTGATCATTTTGGTGTATGATGAAAAACTATGATCCTGGACATGAGTAGTATCAGTGCCTATGTACAAGGTATCTTTCAGTTCTGGATCAGATCTAACCAAGTTTAAGAATTCAGCCCAATGTTTTACATTTTAAAGCTAATAAAGGCTAGAGAGAAGCGTAACCTTTTCTTTTTAAAGGCTAGCTCATTTGATGCAGCTTGTAGAATATTTTTTTTCTAAAATAAAAAACACAAAACAAAAACAAAACAAACAAAAAAACAATCCAAGTTGTACAAAAGCAAAGAACCCATTTATTGTAAACCTATGAAGATTAACTAGTACATATTGGACTGAAACACAAAATGACAACAAAAGCAACGAGTTATGGGTAAAACAATGATTTCTTTTGATGATCAATGAAAAGCCTTTTTACTCCTAAATCACTACAACTGCCTTTAATAGCCTCTAAAATGTGACCAAATCTGCAAGATCTGATTCTCAAATACCCTTACACAAAAACATACTTGGAAAATAATAATTTACATTTAGTAAAAATGACAATAAAATCCACAACTCTGAAATTCAAAAGCTTCCCATGCAGAACAAACAGAACAATGTGGTTCTTGACATATCAAAACATGAGGTCTAAAATAGAGGGGGGGGCGGGTCTTTATTATGATTTTTTTTTTTTTTACAAACAGGTATGGACAGGGGAACCCCTAACATCTATAGGGGACCTGATGTTGGGATGTGGAATGCATGTCCACGTGTAAATTTTCATAAAACACGTTTCAATTTTTTAAAAGACAGTAAAAGTAGATCATTGGGGCTCTGTGGCCACAAGATGGAGTCCTCCAAATGCCAGTCTTTAATACAAAAGCCTGCTTAGTAATATCCTGGGTGGTATTGCTGACTCCATGGCTTCTGGTTCCAGAACTAAGGGGTGAAGAAAAGGGTCTAGTTAATCATAATCATAAGAAAGGAGCTCAACACACCAGTATGTGCTTAACAGGACACAGACAGTGTACAAGTTATTCTGCGGGTTCATTTTGAATTTGTTCATAACAATTCATCCTTAGAAGTATACTCTAAAACACTTACCCCTTGTTGCCAGCTCTGATTGAAGGCTTGGGCTTTATTCATGCCAAAGTTTCCATTCCTGTTGCCATATCCTCCACGATTCTGCTGGTTTCCACCACGTCCACGGAATTTCTATAAAAACCAAAACATTGTCATGCCTTACGGACATATGTAAAATTTACTTTTAAATGTAAAAGTTTACTTTTTTTTTTTTAAAGAGAGTCTAATGAAAAAGACTCAGCCAGACATACCTGGTTGAAATGGCCCCTGCTGGGTCCACCACCATGGCCACCTCCACGGTTCATGTTTCCTCTGTGCATTGGCTTTCCACGGTTCATGGCTCCACCTCTGTTTGCAATGCTGCCCATGCCACCTCTGGCAGGAGCACCTCTAGGCCCCATATTTCTGTTGGGGTGCCCTCCTGCATTTCTGCCAAAGCTGCCACGGCTTGGGTAGCCACCTCTGAAGGCAGGAGGCGGCAGAGCACCTCGTGGTGGCAGACCAAAACCTCCACGGTGACCAGGCACTAGGAGAAGACAGTTCATGTTAAACCAATACCCTGGAGGACCATGGTATTCAGACCTGCCTGCAGAAGATGATGGTACTGGCTGCATAATCAAAAATCCTGGGGTGGATTAGGGTCTGATCCTATAAGCCTAACCCAAAGTGCCCCAGTTGATGTACAAACAGATCAAGAGTAACTGTCTCCACACCCTAGACCATTGGTTTGAATGAGCAGGCAGAAGGAGATTCTGCACTGATGGACACTAAAGTCCAAATGCTCTGCCTCATGATGATCTGTCATTTAAACCCAAGCATCCTCATTTACAGTCGTAAAGCTATTGCCCCCACTTATCTGACCTGTGGGTCAAATTACTTCGTTATAATGAGAAACTTTCTCAGGTGACAAACCCTCTGGAACAGAAGGTATTTTTTTTTTAAGATTTTGCCATGGATTCATCATGTGAATGGTGTAAGAAATGTAACTGTCCAACAGATGCCAGAACAGAGGTCTTGGCCAAATGCTTTGACAAATGTATGGTTCACTACTGAGTCTATATTTCTAAATATGTTTTGTCAATCATTTTGCATGATATTCAAGAGATCTCTACTTCTGCTTTGTGTTAGACACAAAGCTTTGTGTTATCATATGCCATCACAAGTAATGCTCTGTTGCTTGGTCCCCCCCCCAGTTTGTTTCTACTTAGGGTTATAATTCCTTACTACATAGAATTCTAATATCTAATACATCCAGTCATCAAGACAGATGGTAGGCCTGTCCTTAATAATCACAAGGACACAACTACATTCAATTGTGTGTGCCAATTATCCAATGGCCAGACTGCACATACTCTAGTACCTACACAGAGGCTAAAGATATAAATCACAAAAGCAAAAAATGTCTGTTTAGTTGTAAGTGATGTCCTTACTCCCTCTGAAGTTACCACGGTTCTGGAAACCTCCTCTACCCCCTCGTGGTCCCGGGCCACCTCCCCTGTTGAACTGGCCTTTGCCCCCACGGCTGCGAGCTCCACCTTTCTTGGGCGTGCCATGGTTAGGCTTTTTCTCTGGAGGCAGAGCACTCTTGCTCTCTTCTTTGTATTGCTCCAAGAGTTTAGTAGCCTCCTCCTTCTGCAGCTCCACATAGGTGACCTCTAAGAAGCAGTCACCCACTTCTGGTAATGTGTATATGCCTGTACAGGAGAGGCATCAAAATCAATATCAACTTGGGACACATCAGATTTGAAGAGCCAAAAATGAAGGATATTGCATGAAAACCAGTGCTGGACACTATTCTTTTACATTAAGACACCAAGATGGTTCAGGGAATGTAGGTGTTTAAGTTTGCAGTCATCTTAGCTAATTTAAGAGTCACAGAAGTATGATGACTACCATTAAAAACCCACACCACTGTAAAAACGGCTGTGCTGAAGTGCACCAACCTACAGCAGGTGGTGACACTCGCATGGCGTATAGCTGTGCATTATGCAGCCTTTTCATGAACTTTTGTTGTTGCACTGTTTGAACAGTTTCATTTGAGCCATTAAATGACAAGTCATGATCTTATTTTTCCTAAAGGTATCAGAGAGGCTAGTGTTATATGGTTACAAAGTGTCAACCTGTACAGTTGAAGGTAGGTATAACCACTGGAAATACATGCTTAATACATTTATATTCTTTGCCACACTAAGGAAAATTACCGGCATATACTGTCAATGTCAATTAGGAAGACATCTGTGTGAAGCAGTTATGTATGTTACTGTACTGAAAATATACAGTATTTGTTTGTAGTTTTGAGGCCTGCGATTAGGAAACTGGACATAAACACTGTTCCAGTTTACTTTATGAAATCTCAAATGATTAAACAAACAACTGAGAAAATTAATCAGTGTAAGAGCAACTGATTTTCTAAAACATTTTTTTCAAATGTTGTACCCAGTACATTCCTTTTATTGAAATGACACGGCTTAACCAGAGCTTACCCTTCATCTTTAGCACAGCATGCTCAGGGACATCTTTGCCATCGGTTTCAGCTTTCTTCTGAGTCCGTTCCTTGTAGGCCTCATCTGTAGGCAAGACCACAACAGCTTTGCGCTGGAATCCAGCGAACAGGCACATCTTCCTCCTCTGGGCAGCTGCAGAGACATTGGTCTTGCAGGAGGAAAAGCATGGAACAGGTGAGTGAACTCTCCAGTACAAAACAACCAGACCTATTCCCACCCATATGGACACAAACTACCAACAAGCTGTTACCTGATCCAAAATGTAGTTCCTCTTCTTGCGGGCAGCAATTTCAATGAACTTGCCCAGAAACAGAGGTGCACTCAGGGAGATGGCAGTGAGTTTTGTTGTGTCTTTGTTCTGTCGTTTCAAACTGTTAATCTGCAGTAGAAGAGAGGTATTTAGCTATATGCTTTACAGTTGGTTAAACTAAAAATTATAAGCTGTACACAACAGACAAGAATGCTCACCATCATTTTTTCCACAATGGTGTTAGTTCCCAGAACTGTGTATTTTCCAGGGTTCTCTTCAACATGCTTTGTCACCCATGTGGTCTTCCCTGATCCAGGGAGGCCAACCATGACAATCACCTAGATGATCAAATTGAAAAGTATTTACAGGGACATCAGTACACAAATGTCTTTGGGAAAAAAAACATGAGAGATCCTGGGTTGAAGTAGTTACCTCACAGTCTTTCTTGGTCTCAGGCCCCTTGGGTCCACGCACACGTTCACCCACAGAGATTTGCTGGAGGAATACGAAGCCCTCTGGCTGAGGAAAATACGGTGTTTCCTTCTGCCCAAAATTGAATTCCACAGCACAATTGTGGCAGAGAACATGAGGGAAGAGAGCACGCCCGGCTAGAGCCTCCTTACTGGCTTTGAACGCCACACCAAGATCCTTCCCATTCTTAGAATATGAAATTTCAACTTCATCCCCATCAAAATTCTGTGTGTAAAAGGACAGAGAAATATTAAATGAAAGCATAGACAAATGGACTGATTGCATATATGTATTCTACAGAGAGAAAAAACAAGCTTTGAAATACAGGGTATAAATCTTACAATAAAGCAGCCAACAACATCATTTTCATCAAAAGTCTCGCCGTAGTCTTCAGTTACACAATTTGTCGTCTTCTTCCCCTTGGCAGCGAAAGAATAAGAATGCTCCTCCTCACCTAATAAAAACCAAAGACATTTCACCAGCTGGATACATCGCACAAAGTGGAGTAATAGCACTGGGGAAAGTGCAGGGTGGATCTGTGCATTTCACGGCACACAAACTTAAATACTAGGCTTTGGACTGAACAGCAGCAGTATCAAGGAATCGCTGATAAATCTCCAACTATTGTGATGACCATCAAGTTGGATTGTTTAAATGTGTCAGAAACGTGGTATTTGCAGTTTTAGGTTTAAAAAAATAAAGTGCGTTATATCCTGTGTCAATAAATCTCTGCCTCACATGCAGTTTATATAATTTTTATTTAAATCATATTTTAGTTACAGCTAATGGTGCATTTGGCTTATTTAGTCCTGACTTCAGCTTTGCAGTGTTCATCTTGTTAACAGTAATGACATACAGTGGTAATAATATGCTACATGTCAGTGTTATGGTCAGTGCACTTACCTAGCAGCAAACTGCCATTAGCCAAGGACCAGCCAATCTGCACATCATGGACATCCATGTTCTTACTCTTCACATGCTTCACAGGAATCTTCTCAATAATCTGCAGGTTTATCAATTACAAGTCATTCAGATGCCCTAATTACTCTACAGAAAGAAAGCACATATAGTGTATGAATGGATGAAATCTCACCTTCATTTCAATGCAGGCTTTGCCCTTGCTCACACCGTAGGAAGCTCGGCCACCAGCCCAGAGGTAGGCAAAACTCTCCATTGTAAGTGAAGTGGCACTGTAGCGGTCTCTTGACACTTTGAAGTGTAGGTCACAGTTGTCTAAGGAAACAAAGAGATATGAGAGTCAGTGACATGCAAACAACTCTACACAACTATCCTAACACAGGAGTATAACTCACATGGATCCAGACACACCAGAGTATCATCAAACTCTTCATCCTCTTCCTCCAGAGGTGGCAGGGGAGATTTGGCCCTGAAACAGATGAGGCAGAGACATTAAACCCAAAAGACTTTCAACTGCCCAGTCCTGACTGGAGTATACTGGCACAACAACCCAGATTAAAGGACTGCCTCCATCTCCGCAGTGAGATTTAAAAAAATGTGGACATCATTACGGCAGGCCATAAGACTTAGCTTGTTTTCACATAGGAAGTGTCTTAAGGGTTAACCAGACCATATAGGTCCTAAAAAAAGCAGTTGTTCTTTGTGTTTACAGAAACTAATAACATGAAATAGAGAATAAATAATGGATATAACTGATCAGTGTAGATGTGATTGTTTAACTTATTAAAAAGCCCACAGGTGTATTTATATTCCCAAACTGTGTCTCATGAAGGTCCTGATGAAGTCCTACAGTGGCTAGGTCTGAAACTAATCAATTTTAAGAAATAAACATTGCAATGGAAGAAAAAAACAAATTCCACAAAATACGCCATATAAATCTAATATCAATACTTACCCGTTTAACAAGAGAAAAGAGCAAGAAATAAAACATAATGCCTTACCTTCTGTCACGCTTTCACTCAAACACACACAAAGTAAAAAACCAGGAAATACAAAGACAAGGAATGCAATACAAATTTGACGTCCAGACAAAAAAAAAGAAAAACAACTGAAAGAATTGAATCCTGAAAAAGAACATGAAGTCAGAGAACAGCTAAATGTTCGATGCATGCAAGCCACGAGGAATGAACGCTGGAACACTGCCACAACAACCCCATCCTGCTCATTATATCCTGCATGTGGTTCATTACCAGAACACCTCGATCGCCACAAGGCATGCGTTCAGCTACATGACTCGCTGAAATCTGGACATAACGACCCCCATCTTTTAGCCCTTTGAATCAAAGTGGTGCTTTCACAAACCACAGGTGCGTATAACAATATCCCCGCCAAACAGTATGAGGAACAATGACATGGTTTAAAACTTAAATAGATAGATTCTGCAGTCTTCTTAGATTATTTTACACAAAAGCACTGCAAGGTAAGGTTTGTTTAAAAGGATAACCCTCAAATGATTTATGTTTTATTAAAGAGGGTGGTTTTTTTTATTATAGGTAAGGCATTGGCTCTTAAAGCCAATACATATTAAAAGTGGCACTTCAGGGATAATGAAGGCCTTTACTCCCATCCTTACCGGCTGTATTTGCTTTCTTCAATAAATTCAAAGTAGCCCCTTCCATGTTCCTCTCGGCGTCTCTTAACACCCTTCTTATTCTTCTGATCAGCACTGATGTCTTTGTCCGCATCTCCTTTGAAAATAAAACAAACAGTGATGAAATGCTCAGGCGTGTTGGACCCTGGTTAAGGGTGGCCCACACATCCAGGAGCTCTCAGAGGCCTCTTAAGTTTTCAGTTGACCACCTCTGATGAGTTTATTAAAAAAAAAAGAAAAGAAAAAGAAAATAAAGTGTATTCATGCTCTGGATATATATAAAGATGAGCAGCCCATTCTGGTGGAATGAACCAGATGAGAAGCTTAACATCACATTTCAAATAATATGAGCAATGAGATAGAATAGTATTTGCACTTAGTCACTTTTTTGATTCCCCCGTCCCACATAAAACAAAGGGAGAATATACTACATGCGTGGAGAAATACACCTGGCAAGCTTTTATTTCATCACCAGTTACTTACATGCTGATCATTTTTCCGGCTCAAAGACGAGTTACCTGACGTGCCCTCGCAAAGGACGCTAATTGGGTTAAGGAACAGACCCAGATTATACACACATTTTCATAACACAGAAACAGAGCTAACCACTTATATATAGTAGCTTAGAGCTCTAACTCGAGGCTTCGGTCTTGCACCAGAAGCGAAAAACATCAGATTTAAAACCTCTACGCTAGCAATGAATAACAAAATAGCAAGTGACGCTAGACAAAAAAACCGTACCAATCGTTCACCAACAGCAGCACCGTCGTATAATTATGAAATAAGATCTCTATTGACCGAAGAAAGCTTTCTGAAATGATAAAAATAAACAGTACAAGAAAGCTAATTAATTGTCTGGACAAAAAACAGCCACTACCTTTATCTATCTCAATCACTGTGCCTATTGTCCCAGGAGTATAGCTAATAACTAGCCTAGCAAAAAACCTAACCGTCTCCAAGCTAACCTTACTAGGCTCGCTAACACGTTAACGGCGCCTGGACTCCAAGCCCGGACCTACGCAAGAAAATCAACTAATAAACACATCAGTACGCTAAAATTAAACAAATCCGCCGAGAAGCCGCCACCTTTTATATGCTAAGCTGCCTCTGATCCACCGAGCAACAAGCTGCTAAACCAATAATAGCAACAACGCTAGTAGCGGCTGCGTGAGGTTCGTTAGCATCTTTAAACCCATTTCACCGGCACTCACCCTCAGTCGGCTGTGACTCTTGCTCACCATCTTCTTCGTCGATTTTGTCGGCGGTGGTGTCGTCCTCTTCCTCCTCCTCTTCGTCGAACGCTTTGTCTATCTCAATGCCGGCGTCTCCATCTTCCTCCTCCTCCTCGTCGGCCATTTCGTCGTCCTGCCCAAGGTCCCCCTCGCAGTTGCCCTGTGCGCTCTCCGGCGCGTCGCCGCCTCCATTTTCTTCCTCGGCCTCCATGTTCTCGCCCGCGGGCTCTTCGTCCTCCTCCAGCTCTTCGCCCATGTATTCTTGTTCGAGTTCAGCGCCATGCCCCTCCGCGCCATTTTCCTCCTCTTCATCTTCCGCGTCCACCGCGGCGTCTCCGGCTTGGGCCTCGGCGTCGAGCGCGGCCTGTAGCCGGTCCATGAGCTCGGCCTTCAAGCCCTTGTCCGAAAGCTGACGCTTTTTCAGCTCATCCTTAAGCTCATTCACCTTCAGCTTCTTCACGTTGATTGTACTCATGTTTGCTGTTACTTTAGATGTACAAATTATTGTACTGGTTCGAATAGAAAGCGTTTCTGTCGCACCTCAGGACAAACAATGAACCGCCTGCTTTAGTGTCTACAGCGCCGAGCTGCGTTGATCCTCGACCGCGCCGATGGTCGTAAAATCCGCTCCCGCTTCGGCAGCGCTGGGCGGAGCCACAGTTAAACACACCCACAATTACGTCATCTCCCTTCTCAAGGCCTTGTGAATACTGGTTCCTGTGGACAGAAAACCCGATGTATGTGATTTATTCATATGGATATTTATGCTTTTTTTTCCCTGATACATGAAAAATATGACTAAAAAGACCCATCCATGACTAAATTTCTGCTGCTGATGTTACCTGGTCTTGCAGTCTTTTTTATGCATTTGTCATTTATGCATTTATTTATTAATGTATGCATGCATTCATTTCTTTATTCTCTTTTTTTTGCATCCTTATTTCACCTGTTAACCATCTGACCAGAATGTCTTATAATTGAATTTATGTTGTGTTTTTGATTTTATGTATACAAACCCCATTTCCATGAAAGTTGGGAGACTTTCTAAAAATGCAATAAAAACTGAAATCTGTAATCTGTTAATTCACCTGAAGCTTTATTTAAGAGACAAAGAACAAAGACAAGATTTACAGTGTTTTAATTTTGTATTAATTTTGTACAGAAAGACTGGCTAATTCTCTGGGCCAGAAGTCATCTGAGATGGACCAAAA
>JAOUQY010000036.1:6674015-6685738 GCA_028566355.1 Doras micropoeus | reverse complement strand
AAGGCCCACCGTTTTCCCCACATATCCAAACGGACCTCTCTATACATCGTAGAGGAACACTGAAGAGCAGATACTACGCTAACAATGCTAATAATGCTAACGATGCTAATCATGTTAACAATGCTAGTCATGCTAACAATGCTAATGACAATAATCATGCTAAGGAGTATTGGCACCTCAAACCACACACACACACACACACACACACACACACACACACACACAGACATCACTGCTTCCGTGCAATCACACTCGCATTTTCTTCAGGAAATGCACCTCTCTAGTTCAACTAATTATCTTATAAACTTTCTAAATTGACACTAAATGTACAGTATGAATACATACAGAATACAGGAAGAACTAAACAGTCCATCTGACTGTCATCTTGAATTCATCCTGGTGTTTCTGCAGTGTAATGATGTCTTCATGAGAAAACTGTGCTGTGGGATTTTACGAGGTGGCCGAGCCAAGCTTTCTTTCATGAGGAAAAAGCTGCCAGTGAATCTCTTTCCCTTGTGGATATTTCATTCTGTACACAGTTTTGCTTGCCAATGAAAAAGTGCATCTTATAAATGCTGTGCAAAACAGCCTGCCAGCTGAGGTGCACTTTTTCCTGATGAGAACAGATGCAGCAAATCTGCTCAGCTGCTCTTCCAATGCTACCTTTATTCTATGAAAACTGACATGCCAGTTAATGCATGCTTGTGTATACTTGCATGCATGGACCTTTGAAGGACCTGTGGAAAATTTCAGACTATAATAAATAAATGCATGACTAAATAAATATATAAATAAATACAGTACATTTAAATTAGCATTCCTCCACAGGTACCTTATGAACATTCCCATGTTGGCTTTCAAAAAAGACTGACTTGAGGAAGAGAAAGAGAATTAAACAAGCTGGGAAATGGTGCCACTGCACAGATATACAAACCCCATTTCCAGAAAAGTTGGGACAATTTCTAAAAATTAAATTGATGTTGGTGTTTTTTTTCTTTTTCTTTTCTTTTCTTTGTCTTTTTTTTAAAGCACTCTGTAAAGCACTTTGAGCTGCATTTATGCATGAAAGGTGCTATATAAATAAAGACTTTGTGTATTATAATTATTATAATTATAATTATTATTATTATTATTATTATTATTATGGGCTCAGGAGTACTTTAGAAAATCATTGATGATATTTCTTATATTTATTTCTCCCGTCATTTTAAAAAAGAGAGAGCACACCGTGTTTTCATATCGATGTGCAGCGTGCTTGACTCACAAGACACAAGAACCGAAGGTGACATGAGCATAATGCATTTATGCTGTGGAAAAACGGCGAGGATTTTACTCATATTACATAATCCATAGTATGAAAGCAGTCATATTACATAATGCATACAACGAAACAATGCCAGCAACAAAACAGGTATACCTTCAAAAGATTTAACTTCTAATCTGATGAAGCTTTTTGAGATGTGAACGCCTGACCATCACACCCAGTTTGGCCTCTCCCAGACTCCTGGCTGGAGGCACATTGTTACGTGCACAGCGTGTACGTGTATTTTTGTTTTCCTTTCTTTCTTTTTTTTTCCTAATTTTCGTCATCAGATGAAGCAGTCGCGGTGGATTGGTTACCATCCGCATGTTGCCCATTGGATATCCTGCTTCCATCTATCTGTCGACCTATGGCGTTTCACCTTGGCATCAGAAGAGGCGGGGACCCTCAGATAGAAGCGAAGCGGGAACAAGGAAGAGAGAGATAGAGAGAGAGAGGGAGAGAGAGGGGGAGAGAGAGAGATAGAGAGAGAGAGGGAGAGAGAGGGGGAGAGAGAGAGATAGAGAGAGAGAGGGAGAGAGAGGGGGAGAGGTCGGACGCTGAGAGAGTCGGCATGATACGTGCGCTTGTTGAGGTTTTGATGCGATGTTGATTGGTCTGTTCGTGCGCGGAGTTCTGGAGTGTCTGGGGATAACTGTGTCACTGCTGTATAGCCCTGTACATTTTGCTCCACGGCTTGTACTTTCATTTCCACCCTCTCCTGCTGATATTGAATTGGCAGCTAGCTTGGCGCCTACATATTCTCACACGTAGGAGAATCCCTTGTATAGACACACTGGGTAAGGGGCGGTGCCGCCAACTGTAATTTTGATATGTTTTTTGGTAAGAAACTTTTGTTTTGTTCATTTCTTTGGCACTGTCCACCGTCCGCCATAGACAACAGGTTGAGGCACTTGCTATACGGTTCAGTTTTGATTTTAATGTAAATAACATCCTCTAATTTTAACATGAGGGCAAACCTTGTTTTTCTCATACTGTCATTGTGTATATATTTTGTAACCGGCACTTTTTTCAGAAGTAAAGATGCTATTCTTTACCAGGTATTGTCATAACGGCACATCATTTCTTCACATACTCAGTTGTTACACCCATAACATCCCTATACAGAAAAATAGGGGAATGTACCATGGGGTGGTAAGTCTAACAAAGCTTTAGAGTTAGAAAGATTGGCATTGAATACTGATGGAGTATGCAAAGGTAAATTACCATTCCCATCTTCTGTAACCTCTGGAATTTGAGATGTTGCAACAATTGCAACTGGAGATGAATCAAACATAACTTCTCCACTTGGAGCATCCCTGGAAGATACAATTTCAACATGTTAACATACACGAGTGCTTTTCTTGCAGTCGGGGGTTTTAATGACATAGTCAGTTTCACTCAGCTTTCTCTCCACCACATACGGAATACCAGATACATGCCAGAAAAAACAAGCCGTGAGAGATTAACCTGACACAGGTAACAAAGGTAGCACTTTATCACCCACATTCAAACTACGGGATGCACAATGTATGTCCTACAAAGCTTTCATCTTCACTTGGGACTTCTGCAAAGACTCTTTATCAATTACCCATGCTTTAAAAAAACTGAGAAACTGCTCACATACTCCAAAACAGGTTTTTGCTTGTGATCAACAGCATCATTTGATGTGAGAGATTCTTTAAAAACCTTTAAAGGGCCACATACCAAGTGACCAAACACAAGATCTGCAGGACTGAATGACAGTGAATCTTGGACAGCTTCACGTAGAGCAAACATCAGTGGAACCCCTTCATCCCACTCTTTACCCATCCCAAACAGGATTGCCTCAGGGCACTTTTCAGCAACTGGTGAACTGTTCCAAAGCACCTTGAGACTTGAGACCTTGAGTGATAAGGACTTGAAACCACATGGTTAATATTTAGCATTATCATGACCTGAGCAGAAACCTTAGACAGGAAATTTGTGCCTTGATCTGTTTGGATCATTTTAATGTAAATAACAGCCTCTAATTTTAACTTGAGGGAACCTTGAACCTTGTTTTTCTCACACTTTCATTGTGTATATATTTTGTAACCTGCACAGTTTTCACAAGAAAAGACTAACACTATTCTTTACCATCTATTGTTGTAATGTCACATAATTCACATACTCAGTTGTTCCACCTCTAACATCTCTAGACAAAATAAATAGGGGAATGTAACACGTGGGGGCTTAACCTGATTCATTGGTTGGTAATTCATTAATGCAAATTAATTATATGTATTTATATATGTGTAATTAATGTTTAATTAATAATGTGAAGTGACTGTGTGATTGTGGTTGTGACTATAATATTTCAAGCAGTAGAGTGATAGTTATCCATTGTAGAATTGGTGGTCGTATTGTCCTTTAGTGTGTTGTGCAATAAAACGGCCATTTTTGACTTACAGGCTTTTTTCGAATCTCCCAGTTTTGGAGGGGGTAGAGAGCTGTAGAAAAGATTATTTATTGGTGATAGCAAGACACTTCAGTCTCTCAGTGTTGAGGGCTCTATGTTAAGGAGTGATATTTGTAGCCTTTTTTGGAGCACTTCATTGATGTGGGCGTATTGAGAGTGCAGCAGGTAGTAGAAACTACTAGCAGGGTGGTTTCCTCGCCTGATCAAGGGCCGGTACTTGATGGGGGGCCGTCACCTAAACTGATAGTAGCCAAAGGCGGCCCAGAATGACCTGACAGGCCGGTGGCAGTTCCGGATGTTGAAGAACGTGAGATAACAGCTGGTTTGCCTCCTTATGACCCTATTTCTCCTGGTTGTAGACAGACTAAGCCGCAGTCTAGTGTATCGGCTACAAGTGTAGCCCTGACTGGTTTTGTGCATACTGACGTTGTAGCTGAGGTTCCTGTGAACAAGCCTAATATAGATCCGTGGTATGTTAACTGGGAATGTTAGTTTGCTAGAAGGTGGTGATCAGGTGCCCGTTAATATTCTAAGAGATACCGGGGCTGCTCAGTAATTCATCTTGGCAAATGTTTTGTCTGTGAGAGGTGTAAATTTTATCATGGGTAATGACATTGCTGGAGGAAAGGTGTTCCCTCTTTTAGAAGTTTTAGAATGCCCTGCAGTCCTCATGCCAGATGGGGAGTGTAATGAGAGGCCTAGTGTTTACCCTGTCTGTGTGCTTACTCGTGCCCAGTCACGTAAATCTCATCCAGATGAATGAAACATCTAGTTGACTTGATACAAAGCATGAAACCATGCTTTAGCTACTTGTGTGATCTGACTGAGCCCCACCCTTATTATCTCCATCTCTCTCCCTTCACCTCTTTTCAGGTATTCCCATCACATACGCCCACTTGTAACTTGATTTCACCCTACTGACACAGTACTTACCAGTTGCCTCTACTCATCCTTTTTCCTGTCTTCACTTCTCAGTTTCCCTTGTCCTGAGGGCTAGAGATTATGCACCCCAGAGCAGCAACAAGCATGTGGGTACAGTTGTGGACCAGGCCTTTATCAGCTCGGTCTATTCATGTGTTTTGCTTGATGTAAAGGAGAAGGAAGGTGGCGATGGGATATCAGGAGAAAGCATGATATTCAGTTTGTGAGACAGGAAGAGTATTAAAACGAAGGATCCTGAAACCTGGAAAGCTGAATGTGGGCAGGTGATTTTGAACAGGAATCACTCCTTCATCTGTCAGAGGCTGTTGCTCCCTCATCAATTGTCATAATGGTGACATAAGTGGTGCAAACACAGCCGGCCATGCCTCCTCTGTTAGGATGGTGTGGGGGAGACAGGACATCATATTTACTCCAGTGCAGGATGTGTATGGCTCAACATGCTCATTTTTACAAACACAGATGAGGGAAATAGAGAAAATAGGTGTCTCTTGCTACCTTGTGTATCTGTCTGGTTCAGGAAGAAAACAAAGAAATGCATTATTTTCCTGCACTACCTTACAATGTCAGTATGAAAAGGCAGATCTGTTTGCAGGGCAACGCAACAGATGTTAGCCTGTGTACAATGCAGACAGAGATGATGAATGAAGCACTACCAATCAGCAGGCATCTGCTGAACAACAGAGCCATATATATATAATGCAACATATACAGTCTCCTCTGAAAGTGTTAGAAAAACAAGGGCAAATTTTGTATTTGCTGTACACTGAAGACTTTTGAGTTTGAGATCAAAATGTCTGGATGTGTTAAACAAATCTGAACATGGCACCTTTTGTTTGAACTCACCCATGTTTCAAATGATTGCAATCATTTGAATCCAAATCAGTGGTTGCCCCATTGCCCAGGTGTGTCGTGGTAGATTGGATTGTTTAAACAATTAATAGTCCTGAATGTTTATGCTTGGTTTAGCTCTGGGTTTTGCCTGAGACTGCATTTCTTGTTAAAAAAAAAACCTACATGAAGACCAGAGAGCTTACTATGGGAGAAACGCAAGCCATTTTGAAGCTGATAAAGGATTTAAAACCTTTGGCATAGCCAATGCAACAATCTGGAATGTCCTGAAAAGAAAGGAACTCATAACACTCAGATGTCAAACAGGTCAGCCAGGGAAAACAACAGCAGCTGATGACAGAAACATAGTCAGTGACATCTCCAACAACCGTCACAGATCAGGGGTGAAGGTATCACAATCAACTGTTCAAAGAAGAGCAGAAATATATATATAGAGGCTATACCACATGATACAAGCCACTCATCAGCATTAAGCAAGAGAAAGACAGGCTGGAATTATCAAAGAAATACAGAGATGAACCACAAAAGTTCTGGAACCAAGACTAACTGATGGAAAGTGATGGAAAGACCAAAGTGTGAATAAATACAGGATCTGCTCATGATCCAAACTCAAATGTCTTCAGTGTGTAGCAAAAACTAAAGAACTGCCTTTGTCATTCCAACAAATGTTCGGAGAGGAATGTGGTATTCCTACCACCAGTGCACCAGCAGTGGTCAAGCCAGATGATAAATATTATTTCCGTAAGGCCCCATCCTTCATCCAACCATTACATACAGTATTTGACCCTCAATGTACAACAAGGCACATTTGCTGTACATTGTAATTCCACTTCCTAATTATAATCACAAGTATAGCTCTGTAAGAATCGCCAAGAGCCAGCTTGTATGAAGTAAAGGTTAGTTTTGTTGCAGGGTTCGCTTTTCAAATGACTCCCTCAGCATGAAATTTAATGAACTCACTCTCACGTCATAGAATTCCTGAAGAGTTTGTGTGAACAAAGATTGAATAGTTCTTTAAAAAAACATTATTTTTTGCATTAGATATTTTTGTTTATTAGGGTACTACATATTTGTAAGATCTTAGGCCCAGGTTCACACCTGGTGTTAACTGACACTGTGGACAGCCGAAAACTATACATCTGGCATTTAAGTGAGAACATTTCATACATACTTTCTGCTGGAGGAAGGGTGTCACTCACATTTATTATGTCATTCTGCTGCATTTGTTTTCAGGCAGAAATGATCTGCAAATCTCTTGTACCTGTACGAGCTGTTTCGATCACATGGTCTGTTTGCCAAACTTATAAATGATAGGAAGATGAGATGATGAAAGAACCACTCCAGCAGACCACTCCACCTGAGATTGAACCCAGGACCTTCTCACTGTGAGGCAGCTGTGCCACCCAGGTGAGTATGCAATTTAATAGGGCAATGATTCAGTCGAATGTGGTCCTTCATTTGCATTCATGCTACAAATGTTATGTGGTCAGGGGTAATGAAATGGTGGTTTAAGTATCACCGTGAGTCTCTGAGAAAATTTGGATATTCACTTACGATCAAATGCCAAGCATGAACAGGGCATCAGAGTATGAAACAACATTGTTGTTTGATGAATGAATTAATATTTCTATACAAATATACTTTACGTATGCATACCTTCAAGTCATTTTCAGGTTGGATGTTTTGGATCAAGTTCAGCTGACTCATCTATTGTAGTAAAATGAATGTTATTTATAGTTTATGTTATTATTTATATATTTATGTTGTTTATATTAGTTATTTATTTAGCATCAATCAACATAATATTTAATTTATTAACAGTGGTGGGGGATGACTTACTTCTATTACAACTACAGATATTTTAAAGAAGAAATATTTTGTATTTTTTGTGTGTGTTTTTTAAATTAGGTACATTTTAGTCACTTGATAAATGATTACAAAGGCTATGTGCTGTGAAGTAACAATGCTATCATTCAGGTAACAATCTATAGCTGTACTTTATAGTTAAATTTAGATGAATCCATAACCCCCCCCTTAGGTTTTATCAGGGTCATCAACTTTGACCATTCAGGATCTGTCCAAAAAGACAGTTCTGATAGTTTCCAGTTCCATACATCCATGCAAAACAATAATGACAACCCATACAGGAGGGGTTATATTCATTTTAATTAATTCAGCTAGCTACAAAACGTCAACCACGTCACAGACTGACAGGATACAGAGGGAGATTTTAATATCACATGCATTGAGGACACCAGTCTCACAGTTTAACCTATGTGTCATTCAGATAAGGTATTTATTTGTCTTCTTATACAGACTATTCAACATCGTAGCAATTTGGTGTGCATAGCTCTAAAGTACAGAAGCAACAAAAACCGCTTGTAATTTTTTTTGTCACGGATTATTATCGCTCATTTTTTTAACCAATAACAAACCACACAGGGAAAGTAAACTAACAGGATACATTCTTCTTATAAAAGTAAGGTCTCTCAGAAATATGCATCTTTGCTTTACATTGCAAATGTTTGTTTATTTATTTATTTTTTCTCAGAGCATCCAAAACCTATAATACAGAAAACAGCTAGTCTCCACCATTCAGCACTTCAGTCATTATCTTTTCCAGGCTGCATAATCATTTAGAAAACAGGTCATTTTTGCAGAACCACCACTTTTGTCATGTCTGTTTCAGTTCTTCTTTCGGTCATGTTGCATTATGTTACATCGATGGTCACAGTCTGTAAATATATATTGACAGAAAGAGAGCACTATTGCAAACTTGCAGGAATATGAAACGTTCAACTGTGTCCTAATACTGAGCATGCTTTTGTAATTTTTTGCTACTGCCAGGATTTTTTTTTTTTTATATATTTTTAAGACAAGTTTTATTTATAAGACTCTAAAATCTACTATTCATCATGCATTATGCACAATTCACACCACTTGGAATGCAATGTCTATTACAGCTACAGAAGCTAGCACTTTGTCTAAACAATAATTGATTATGTTTTTGATGAGGAAAATGAACCAAGGAAGGATACTGTAAGTGCTTTTGTATTGATATCATGTTCATATAATTAGTCTTCTTTTATCCATTCATCGTTTGCCATGACAACATCAAAATAAGGAGCATGACAGTAGCCTAATGAAATGACACAGTTTTACTAAGACGATACTGAGATACTGAAAAGGAAATACAGTTTGTAGAGCATTCCTATTATAATTTTCATCCAGTAAAGAGGTTTATATCATATATAATATATATGTATACATATATGTGTGTGCATATGTATACATATATATATATATACATACATAAATAAGTGACAAAAAATAATAAAAATTTCACAAGTGAGCTAGAGCCATCAAGCCAGCACTATATACAACCTTTGGAAAGAATGATACAGAGTATAAGAAATCATTTTACGAGGACTATCATTGAAAAAGCTGACAGACAGCACACAGAACAACATTTACAATGTAGGGGTGATATGTGCATGTGTGCAAACCTAGAAGGTAATACCAAGATAAAAGCATGTTTGCGCCTTTTGACAAACTGCATGGTTAGTAAAAGCAGGCAATTCAGATGCTTAACCACTGCCAAGCATCTTTGTGGCCCTCTGGTTAGCTTCATCAATCCTGGTTTTGTTGGACTCAGCCTGAAAGACAATAAAAATAATTTTTTTATGCTCTGCATTGTACCCCCACACAAGTATGCACTGTTAAATCTGACTAGAATTGCTAGTACTGCCTAGCATTAAATACCACCCATCCATTATGCAATATACTAGTTTACAGTAATAGTAGTGAATGTAACAAAAATCAACAGTAGCATTAATAAAATCAGCTTAGGTTGTTTGCAAGTTAGCTATTGTGTAAATTAACAAAACTTAGCCAAAAACCCTAGCCAAGTTGATGAAAGCTAGCTAAGCTATGACTAATTATTGTATCTTTAAAACTAATAACCAAGATTGCTAACTACCTAGCTAGCATGTTACAAACGCAGCAACTAAACATTCTAACATTCCTATTCTATTTTCACCCAGTTGCAAATAGGATCTGACTGAATAAATGCATTTCCTTTTATTAAAATCATAAATGGATACTTTAGTAATGTAATACATTTTGTAACCTTTATAGACAGAAGCATGACAAAACCTCCTTTACAAAACCTTGTTTCCTCTAAAAATCTGACTGTTCTCCTGGTACCTACCTTGTCCATGATCCTGTCAATTTGGCGATTCTGGGTGTCAATCTCATTACCCATGTCAAGGGCCATGTGGCGCAGGTTACCAATGATGCCTCCCACCTGCTCCAAGTTCTCATCCATCTCATTTTCCCGGGCATCATCTGTTACCCTGAACAGACAATCACATACATAGCACTTTTAAGGAATATTGTGTGGCTCCTGTGTCCTTGCTTCCAATTTGAGGTTGGGTTACTGTCTTTCTGTTTATCAAAGTGGGTTTCCTCTGGGTGCTCCACTTTCTTCCCACATTGCCGACAAAGGTCAGTAGGGGGATTATTGATTCTAAATTGCCCATTGGTATGCATGAGGGTGCATAAGAATGTTTGTGGGTATGTCCCTGTCAGTCCTGACTAGGATAAAGTGGTGAAGATGAATGAGTACTTGTTCTGATCTTGCGCACTATTATTTACTCACAACAGGCTAAGCCTCATCCCTTGATATATACAGTATGTGCAACATCACTTGGTCTAAGCTATCTTAACCTTCCTGTGCACAAGTCCAGTTCTCATCCAAGGTAGCCTCACCTGCGGATGAAACCGCCGCTGATGGCCATCTGTTCTCGCTCATCAACCACACGGGCAGGCTGGCTGTTCACCACACCATCCTGGTTATTGCCCCAAGCCTTGCTGCCTCCACTCTTCATTCTGTATGAATCATGAAGAACATGAGCGCCGAGGTGCACGGAATGCCTCCATATGAGCAGTGTTTCCACCCACACACAATACCAACAGTGGACAAATGCTGGACTAACAGGCAGGCAGTAACAGGCACAACCAGATCAGTTCTAGCTGAAATGCTAAGCCTTTCTGATGTATAACATACATGGTTTATTGGCTAAAACACATACCTTTGTGAAAAACAAGTGGAAACTAGCTAGCAACAGAAATCTGGGACTCATCCATGCATTACTTCTTGTTGGACTGCCTCCTCTTCTCTATCATAATGGCTTGTTTCCCTATCTCTGATTATGACAAATAACAAAGAAGACAGGCTTTGGCAGACAGACAACACAGAATAACAGGACTGCCACACTGCCAGAGACAAGTGCAAACAACTGCAAAAGAAAAGAAACTGGAGGGACGAAAACCCATTCCTAGGTTGCCATTTCAATTTTAGTTCCACTGGTCAAATGTTTTTGTCTTGTTCATGGTAACAATATTTATTCTTGGTGATTAATACAGTGAATTCCATAGGATTGACCATTTTGACTTGGGACACATAACAAACAAATTATAATAAATTTTGTCTCTACAATATGATATGTACTGTATTGGATGCTACAAATCCTTCAAAAACTTTGCACTGATTGAGAAAGAGAGGAGAAGAACAGCTCATTTAGATTACTGGTTAAACCATGTTTATTCTCATTCTGTTTCTCTCGTTATGTGAATGTCTGTCATCCTCCTAGAGCACAATCTATTTTAGCATCATTTTTCTAAAATGAGCAGAACTTTAATGCTGGTGTTGTTCATGTGGATAAATACTGTTTTGGGAGATCCAGAACTTGAAGCTAAGCTGAGTAAAAGCCAGACTGCCCACTGTAGTGTTATCTAACTATCTTGGCAGTATGTTTAGCTTTATTTAATGTTGAAGGCTGGTTGATGCTTTAACTACTTTAACATGATCTTAATAAATGTTATATATTTTGTAATCAATAGCATTATACCATATAATATGTAAAATCTATCTGACAAGAAACAGAAGTGTCTGAGTTGCATAAGAGGTGATGTTGAAATATACAGTACTGTGCAAAAGTTTTAGGCAGGTGTGAAAAAAGCTGCTGTAAACTAAGAGTGCAAAAGAAAAAATCAAGAAAAAAACATCCAATCATTTGGTGTTACGACCCTTTGCCTTCAAACTAGCATCAACTCTTATAAGTGCACTTGCACAAAGTCAGGGATTTTGTAGGATTATAGTCAGGTGTATGATCAACCAAATATACCAAA
>JAOUQY010000036.1:6658407-6673675 GCA_028566355.1 Doras micropoeus | reverse complement strand
GTTCTGTGTTCTATTGTGAAAAAAATAAGGGTTTATGAGATTTGCAAATCATTCCATTCTGTTTTTATTTACATTTTTCCCAATGTCTCAGTTGTTACGGAATTGGGGTTGTATACAACCAAAGGCATTGCTAACAGGTCCCAATATAATCAAATTAAAGCAGACATCACTGTAGCCCACTCTGCCTGACCTAGATCTGGACTGCTCTACCCTTGGGGATAACCAGTGGAAACATGGCTCTCTCCACTGCACATGCAGTATATATTTTTGAGCCATCTTCTTCTTCTGTCCTTACCACTCCTGAATAAACTGCTATTGTAGGCAGGCTTAATATTGTGTTAATTCCTCTGCTTAATGAGAAACAATGTGTTAATATTCAGCATTGTGAATGTCATTATGCAGCATTGTTTAACAGGTTTAAAAGGTGGCAGCATTAATGTCATTAATAGCAAGAGTTTCATAAACATGCATTTGGCATTCAGGGACATGCTGTTTCAATCAAGCCCATGGCATTGATGGATGTGCTCTCAAAGTTGCATGGAAAGTAGTTTATTAGTTTGGTCAGCTTATGATGTTGAATGAAGTTGTTCTTTAATAATGAACTAAAGCAAGGCTGAATAAAAAAAATGTGCCATAACTGATTTGTGATTGATAAATTAGCTCACCAAAAGCTCACCAAAATTACTATGATGTCTTCCTACATTAATAATTCAACTTTGGCACATCCATACAGTTTTTATGATAGATTCTTTGGCAAGTCTACAGTTGTCTAAAGGACCATCCTATTCATATTTGCATGCGTTTCTCGGAGCAGGTTCTATAGCAATGTCAGTCTGTAGGATCAGTGCAGCATGCCTTACTTCTGATGGATAGTTGCTGTCTCACAGAGGACTCAGAGCTGAGTCTGCAGTGTAGCTGTATGTGTGTGTGTGTGACCAATGTCTCATGCTTGTTGTTTCCTTTAAGGCAGGTTTTGATGAAGGGCATGGGTTATGAGTTTGGCTATTGCTGGCTAGGGCTACTAGATTGCTAGGGTGTATTATTTTATGCTCTAAAATTTTTAGGCAGGCAGGCAGGCAGGCAAGCAGCACCTACTTGTTACATGGACAGGAGCAAAGACCACAGAATTTTCCTAGATCGTTCAAATTCTTTTCTGCATCCTTCATGTCCTTATTGATTTGGTCCATCCCCTCTTCGATGCGCTCCAGTTGTTCTGATTAAACAACAAGCAATTTATCCCCCACAGAACGAAGCACGTCAGAAGACAGGGAGGAAAGAAAGAAAAGAGGAAAGAGAGGACAAAGAAGAGAAGACAGAAAGAAAAAAAACTTCAGACAGTCACTGTGACAAAAGGAAAACAAAGGAAGAAAAAAAAAAAGACGCCACCACATACGCAAAAGACCCCTCTGTCACATGGTCAGTACCTACTTGTTACATGGACATATGAAAAGGCCACAGCATTTCCCTAAATCTTTTAAATTTTTCTCGGCCTCCTTCATGTCTTGGTTGATATGGTTCATGCCATCTTCAACACGATCGAGTTGTTCTGGTCAGGACAAAGGGATGACAGCAGTGGAATGAATTTTACTGGCTTTTTTTGGAGAAATGAACACTATCAAGCTGGACGAGGCTTATCTAGTGGGGACAGCATGCATTTGAGTAAATCAAAAAGATACCTACACTTGAAAAAACCTTCCATATGTAAAGATATTTCCATCTAATGGGTTTGAGCACAAAAAGTGACCACTTGTTGCACTTGGAAGTTCCACAGAGTATTGAAAAATATCCCTGAGGTCAAAAGCAGTGTTGCCACAAGAGTCCAGCAGCATTTCAAAGTTATTTTGATTTTAATGAAACCTCAAAACTGAAATACCTCACCATGAGCTGTAGGCTATAGCAAGCTGAGAGTCTGTGAGCCTCACTAAAACAGTGTGGGTAAATCACAGTTTATTTGTCTGGGTGGGGGTAAGGCATGAACATGGCGGAGGTGGCTGCATGATCAGTGGGGTTGCAGTCTGTCACTGTTACATATGTTGTTAGGGGAGAAAAAGAAAGGTAGACTGTGGATGGGTCTGGCAAGAAGAAAACCCAGGACCTTTGTGAGATTTGTAGAATCCCTGGCTTTGAAGCTATATTTATTGTAGTCTAGTATGTAGGTATATTCAAAGAATTTCAGACAAAATTTGCATCAACATGAAACCTGGTCTTTTTCCTGTAACCAACTGTAACCATTATTATTAACCTCATGGAGAGTCTAAAACATTTGCAAACATGACAAAAGTTTTAGTGGCAAAGAAGTCTAATGAATCATAATTTTCCTTTTTTCACATCAAATAATTTAAATTGCCTGTAGATGTTGTAAGCTTTGAGGAGCTTTGTTCTTTAATAAGGGCATAAGGTAAAGTCATTGGACATTGGTTGGCACGGTCTCTGACACCAAGCGACCAATAAGTAATCACAAATCATTGCTTGGTTTTGACACAATTAACCAGGGATTATACAAAAAAAAGATTAGTGTTAAAAGGGAAAGAGTGATGTTTGTCATCACCAGCTAAATCGATCGTATTTTCCCCACACAGAGAAAGAAACTCAATCTTGTTTACATTTTAAAATTTCTCTACTGATGGTACAGTTTTACACTGACCGGACAGTTAATTGAGAATCTCAATGGCCACATTTTTTCTATTACTATGCACTTTGAAGTAAAGACGCACAAAATTCTGGAAGGACAGAGGAATTAAGGATAAGGAATGATTCAGAAAGATGTTAAAAGGAAAACAGTGAATTGACAGCCTAAAACAAAAAATAATCACTTTGTTTATTAAGTCATCAATTTGATTAATCATCTGTGATTCAGTTAGATTACTGAATGTTGCTTAATATTACTTATTGCCTGGTATACATTTAAAATGAGAATTACAGATTTTATGTAAGTAATCATGTTTTAGCAAATCATGCTTTCATTATTCATCTGTAAAGCATTTAGACTTACCTCCTTGCTCATCCAGCATAACCAAAGTCCTGATACCAGCATCTTTACTCTATGCACCAAGTGGCATGGAGAGGTTGGCGTAGATGATGGTGAAAGAAAGTAGGAAAGATTGGAAACAAAGATGAGGTACGATCACTAGGAGAAGTTACAGGATTCTGTTATGAGTTGGAGTCAAGGAAAGGTGCAGGATAACGAAATGTCAGGTTACAGGATTACAAAGTTGTTTTATGAGTTGGACTTAGGGAAAGGTGTAGGATAAATATCAGCAGTTAAGAATGCATAGAAACCAAACACATTGCCTTCTTCCTTTCCTCAGATTTAAATATTTATGTGACATCAAGGAATCTTCTTAGAAACCTGTCAGAGAGGTGATAAGGATAATACCTATTAACTGACCAATTATTGTAGCTTATTTATCAAGGAAACCATTGAAAGGCTTAAATGAGTGGCTCAGTTGCATCCTTAAGGTAGCCGTTAGAATGGACAAATTATTTCCTTATGAAGTTTGGAGTTAGACTTTCAGGATTCAAGACCAAAAATCATTTTTTTAAAAACCTGTTGTTATGTTTTGGCCAAGAAACTGCACTATGAAAATGATACAACAAATAGTCATGGCTGAGAATTATAATATGGGGTTAGACTCTGGCATTGGGAAGGTATAAGTGCATGTAATCATCACTATTGAGAATTATGTAAATCAGAGTATCATCATTCAGAATTGCATTTCTTAGTATTATTATATGATCCAACTAACTTTTACTACATGTGCTATAGACAATGTCATTGCACAACAAATCTACTATTTATTTCTGTACAAAGTAGAGCATTGTGATATCCATGACTCTTGAACAAGGCACACATGGCTTTTTATATTACTGGTTCAGTTGTAGCCTTAACACTCAGATACTATGTTTTATGAAACACTAAATCACAGGCATCAATATATTGAATACTCAGTACTTGACTGAGTCATTGATTAGCTTTAGTGAAAGTATTGACTTCTGCTGGCCTGCGTACGTCTCCAACCTTTCACTTTATTTTGTATAAAAGTTATTATTTTTTCTTCTTGGTAAATCAGCTGTGTTTTCTGGGATGTTTTGTCCTCTTTTATGCTGTCTGGACATGTCAGTTAATGTGCTGGAGCATAAATCAGAAGAGTAGCCATGTCAGCATTTGCAGTGGAATCACCATCAATGTTTCCTTTAATCAAGAGGATGTATGGTGGCATAAATCAGGCTGATATGGTGCATGGAATCCACCCCTGCTTCAGCATGTAAATGAATCCTGGGGGGGTTAATATGCTAGCGCGAGGCCATCCACCCAGCTCTATGAAACCTGAAATAACCTGCTGACCGTATGTACTGTGAGCATGTATGGCACATTTTGCAACCCAGATTATCTAGGTCTTATCAATAAATGAATAATCATTTGCTGAGAGCCAGAATGTCTACATTTTCATTCAGTCTTTACCTTCATTGCCTATGATTTGTCCTTACCCCTTACTGTTTCTTACTTTAGAGGCCAATATTATGGACACTGATTATAAACATGACCTTGAGATATATACTGTCATTCCCACAAGTGTCTTTGTCTCTCTCTCTCTCTCTCTCTCTCTCTCTCTCTCTCTCTCCCTCTCTCTCCCTCTCTCTCTCTTTGTCATCTCCTTTCTCCATCTCAACCAACTGTCACCCTGTCTAGCCTTGTTAAGAAAGACTAAACTCGCTCCTGGCCACAAAGTCCATCTGTCAGTTGAGCTCAGCAGACAGCAGACAGAAATGCAGCAGAGACCATGCAACCCATATGACATATCACAACAATTCTTATTCAAATATCAGTTTGGGCTTTTCATTTTGATTTCCATGTTGTAATTTCCCATCCCTTCACACAATACTACAATCTCACTTTTACTCAAATAATTTTATTTAACATGTCTAAAAAAAATAACTGGGCTGATCCAGTTCATTCAGTCTCAGTTTATAATAAATAGCTGAGACTGCATTATTTTTGTTATTGTTATTTTTCTTACTTGTTAATGGATAACATATTATATATAGTTGTTATACAGTATATACTAATACAGTAACATGAATTACCTCTTCCACCAGCTGCAGCATACGACGAGTACTTTCCAGTGACTGTAGAAAGAGAGAGATGTTATAAACAAGAGTAAGATAAACAGTAAGGATGTTTAAGACCTGTGATATGTGGGAGAAGCATGGTAAACAGCATGAGCAGTTCTCTAATCAGTCTACATAACTATGTTACTGAAACCCTTCTTCTTTTACTCTTACTCTATTACATACAACTTTTCCAAACATTGTAGGAGGCACATATTATATTTTTATAACAATTAGTCTTTCAAAACTTGTAAATTGCTTGTTAAATTTCTGTTGAAAATCTACAGGGCTTTAGCGAACACCTTTATGAATACACCTTTGTATGAAAGTTATGTGAGTGTGAGTATGTGCATCATTTTACCATCATATTGCATTTGCTGTTGGAATCATGGATCATGCACAGCCTTCCCTATCTGAGAGGGTTCCCAGCATTAGGAGCCTAAGTCTTAAATGTCCAAATATGCTGAAAAACATTCTTAAGTAAAATATGTAAATTCTAAAAAAAAATCAAACAACAGGGGTGGTGTAACACAGCTAGATGAAATTGCTATCCACCCACCTCAGTATGCATGAGCTCACAGATGCCCATAATTCTCTTATGTCACTGTGACTGACAGGGGACACAGAGTACATATGCCTGCCCTCCCTACGAGCATGGGCAACTTTGTTCTCTTGGACTCCATGCCATGTGGATGTGGGATTTGAATGAGCTATCTCTGGACAATAGGGCAAATGCTTTTCTGTTGTGCCATATAGACATTATATAAACTTAAAATACTATGCATGTTCAGTATACTGGGATTGTGGGTGCAGTGTATTGTGGGTGCAGTGCATTTGTACCTGATTAGCATTCATTCCAACCTCATCACCCTAGTTCATTTGACCTGATCATGAGATCAGGCTTTGCTCCTCACATTGCTCATAAAAATGTCAGAAGAATATTAGAAGAAATAGAGGCAGAAATAACTGCAATGTCTTTATTCAACCCAGTAGCAAGACATTGAACAGCCTGAAGCAGTCTAATGGCAAAAGAAATATACAGCTATGTATGTAAAAACTACCAAAGTTTGCTTCACCACACAGTGACCATCATGGCACAACTTTAATGACAACTGAAATGAATCATAATTGTAACCCCCGTGTGACTGAAATGAGTATTCATTACACAGCTCTAATGAATGTTGAAAATACTCCTTCTACCAGGTTATATACTGATAACCTAATGAACCACAGAGCGTAACTGATTTTAATGCAAAATTACTTAAGATCTGGTGCTCGTCCTCACCTCATCAGCCAGCTGGTCAGCACGCTGCTGCATGTCCGAGAGTTCATTACGCATGTCTGCATCATCTGCCATGGCTGCTGGGTTGGTGGAGCTGACCTCAAACTGGTCCTACAGGGAGTATAGGGAGAGCTGGAAGTATATGGGACAGAGTAAGGAGGTACATGACTTAGACTATTCACATTGTAGGACTGTTTATTAATCCTGCACTGCCATTGAGAGAACATTTCAAGAAGCTCCAACATAACAGTCCATTAGTTAACCATGCAAATCTCCTAATGAGTGGCCAGTGTTGGGAGAAGAATTGTGTCAGTCTGGGTCAGATTTAAAGGGTTCCTCAGATCCATTTCCACTGAAGATTTATCCACCATCACAGCACTCACAATCGCAGAGGTCAACTGGATTTATAGTTGCAGTAAAGCCATTTCATTTACCCAGGCTATTTTAAATGGCATCAATAAACACTTCAGAAGCCTGCTTCCTTATACAACTACTTTGCCAGTTCTATAACCTAGGGGTTAGGGCTTTACATATTGGATGAGTTTATAGGGAATTGTTCAATGATGAAGTAACAGGGAATTGCATAACAGTGAAGGCAGAGCAACCTTTATGAGTGGGAATGTAGCAAACATCTTCATGTTTCCCATAAAAATTCAACCCCAAGGGGGTTGGTCACTTTTGTCTCATGTGCATTACTACATAGCTAAGTACATTCTTACTTAGCAGGATCCCTATGGTGCTAGCAGAACATTTTGGTGGGACTCTTTTATTGCACCCAAAAAAAACCCCTCACATTTAAATATATTCTGATTATACATTTAGCAGAACAAAAACAAAAGGATGATATGTCATGTTCAGTAGCCTAATATGAGTAGTGGTTATAGAGTTCACGCACATTCTCCTTTCAGACCTGCATTTACAATTAAAATTCAATTAAGTCTGAGCAAACATGACCCCCATTCATTACATGAACCAAACAATTAGATTTAATGTGTCAGCTTGACCTTATCTTGCAATGGAAAAGGGAGGATAGAATCTCAGAGACACTGAAATCTATTTTATCACTGCCTTCACCTTTAGTGAATAAGCAAGGCACCAGGTCAGGACACAAAACCTGTTTATCAATGGCAGAGCAGATGTGAATTTCTTTCTTTTATAATATTATTTATCTGGACCATGTAATAATAATTATCTCTAGAAATTTCCCTAACAAAATGCTAATGAGCAAGCCACATTCACCACCGACAGACAGGCAAACAAGGACACATTAAAACAAATGCCTGCCGACAGCAGCCATACAATAACTGGCAAGTGCAAGCAGGGTTGAGTGTTCTCTTCATGCAATGCATGGAATTTCTGATGTGAAATAAAAAGTAGTCCCATGGAAGTTGATGGAACTTGACACCTCCAATTTTATCCTTCACAAACTCATGTGGTTTTAATATGTAACTCTGCAAAAAGACATAGAACTGAATGAATACTAACAAGCTAATGAGACAAGAATAGGCTCAGCCTTGCCAAAAAACTCCATTCCTCAATATTTGTAATAGATCATAGCAGTGCTGATCTCAGTCAATGGTATGGATTTCAAATACACACTTTTAGAAGAAAGCCCAGAGCCCTTGCTATGAAAAACAATCAAGACCATGTCTCTTAAACATACTATGTCTCTACTATAGTACTGCAGTGTGAAGTTGTCTTGTCAGATCAATGCTGAACATGCCAAATATTTTTTGACATTTAAGCAAAAGCAGCTGTGTGTCTGCTTAGCCAGTCCTTTTGTATTGCTCACCCTGCCATTCAGGCATCATTCTCCTTTTCTTTTGTCCTGTCCTTCTCTCTTTCATCTGTTCCATTATTTGTTAATCCTCCTGCTCCTTTAATGCAGTGTTTACATACAGTGTCTACCTGCTTTGTGCTTTGTTGAGTAAATAAAACAAACCTTTGTGAACCTTTTGACCAGTAAAATATGCTTGTCAGAAAGTAAAAGCTACACACTGATTCCCTCAACTGGTCAAGGCTAACTAAATGGCAAGGTATAGTAGCACAGGACAACCAGCACAACAATGAAACAGAGCACCAAACAACAAAGCACAATGAAAGAACTTACACAATTATGAGGAGAATACATACTGACCACTACTAAAAATGTAGTGTATTCTGACTAAAACTGGTTATGACTAAAACAACAGTATAGTCCAATGGTCAGCATAGAACATTAAAATATTGGACAGCAAAATATGACATCTTACCTACTTATAATCATCTAACAGGAAATGCTAGGTCATTTTAACTACATTCAGGATATTTTAACTTGCTGTTGTTTTTTGAAGAGAGCTATAAAACAATCAACAATTAATTGTTTTCAAATTGTTGTTTTGCATGGACGATTTCAAGAAAGAAATTCATCACATATGTAGAAAAATGCTCGGAATAATTTCTTGAAATGAGATTTTGCAGTTCCGTCCACCCGTTAGAGCTTACATTGAGAGAGACTCAATGTTTGGACTATTTTGACCTCAAATCCTGTTTTCAGTGAAGGTCCAGAGATGAAACCTGCATCCTGACTCAAAGACACAATTTTGCCCAGAGCACAGTGAATATTCTTTCTAGAGCACCTTAGAGGGCAAAACACATATGCATTAAAAAAAAAAGCATAAAAGGACAGGCTATGTCCGGGTTCTGGTATTGCACCCATTTTTCTATGAGGTTTAATAATCCTACTTTCACTTGACAGATCACAATAATGTAACACATTTATACTCAATCAGCCTCATGTCTTGGCTTTATGACATATGCATTATTTAGCTCATGCTGTCATCAATATCTCATTATACTGTAAAGATGTTGGTTTGTGAAATATCCTCAGCAACATTATCATCTATTGCAGTGTAATGAAAAAGATTTTTAAAAAATGGAGTGCCTCATTTCCAGTCCCCTGACAGCTGTCATTATTTTCACTTCCTTTACAGCGAAAGTGGCTCAGCACAAACGGCTACATTAAGTCTTATTACAATACTTCTTGTTATAAATATTCAGTTTCACTACATTTATTGTTAATGTCCATTACAGAGGTAATAATAATAATAATAATAATAATAATAATAATAATAATAATAATAATAATAATAATAATGCATTTAAGCCCAGTATAGCTATTTAAAATGCTTACATTTTACATAAGGCAATTTCAAGACCCAGTCAAAATCAAGCTATTTCCTTCCAACATTTCAGTTTTAAATACTTCAGACCAAAGCATGATAGTGAGCTAGCCAGAACTTTCAATGTTTTAGAGTATGAAAGCTCTGTATTAAATATAAGATGTCATGTTGATGTTCAGTAGTGATTGCTAATTGTTAAGTGTTGCTACAGCATACAGGTAACTCCCAGTGTTAGACAGCTAACACGTATGAATTAACATACATTAAGTAACACACTTCAGCATAGCACCCTTGGTTACTTAACATAATAGTTCATAGAATAATTTTATATTAGTTGTGTTAATTGTAGACACATAAAGAAAAATGTCATTTGTAAAGTAATTACCAGGTGGCTTGTTATTTGCTCTTAAGTAATTTTCTTGATCACTACTTTTCTTTTTACTCAAATAAACTATTATGACTAATAGCAGCACTTTTACTCAAGTCAGTGCTTTATACCACACACACACATCCCAAAAAAGCGAAAAAAAAGGGAGAGGTGTGACTATTTGGAATGCCTTCTTACATGGGTGTAATCAGAACAGCTTGTCTTTGTGCCAGTCTGGCTGCCATTTTGTTTTTGCAGGCTCAGACTCTCCTGTAGCTGTTCTAATTGCATGCCTGTCTATAGAAAGGGGAATTAACTTATTTGACCTTGAATTTTACACTTAAGAAAATAGACTTTTTCTGTGACATTATCTTTGAAATCTGGTCATGGTGTCAGGATTCTGGATGGTAGATATCTCTCTTCATTTTTCATTTCTTTCCATTCATTATTCTCTCAGTGATGTATACACACATTTGGATTTATTTGACTATCACGAAATGCTTTATTTTATTTTTTTACTTTAGCCACTTGGTGACTGCCTGTTCAACAAGAATAACCCTTCAGTAAGCGTGCGTACAAACTATATATATATACTAACGTCCTAACTAAGCTGGGATATGCAAAGAAAACAATTCCACTGCACTTTAATGTGACAAATAAAAGCTTCTGCTTCAAAAACTGTTTAGCTATTGTAGTATATGCCATTACTGTTCAGTCTTATAGCACAATGTTGTGAATCTATATTGCTGACAGAGTCAGTTACTGATTTAAATTATATTTCTGCCCACTATAATAAAATTAGCCCAATGTATTTATAATCATCAGACATCAATGCATTTATTTCTGTGAGACACAATAGCAAACTTTGGAAAGATAAGATTACAAGGGTATTAATGACTGGAGCACTTTCCCTCTGCCCACTTCTGGAGGCTGCCGATATAATGAGAATCTTTCTGTCTTTGCAGTTTATCTAAGACTGGCTTCATGTGCCCGTCTGTGATCCTTCTGCAGTCAAAGCACCAGATTCCACTGCAGCACCGAACACCTCCCCAACCCTGACATCTAGCAGGCCACCTGCAGTCTATCCACATACTGAGACAGATTTAGAATGTTTGTCCCTAGTAGGATGGATTCAATACCAGTGAACACACATGAACCCTTTCAGTCCTTGTGTCTATTGTAAACTCTGTCACATGATTTGCAGATTTTCCTTCATCAAAATTCAGTTTTTTTTAATCCACTGACAGTTTTGGTTAAAGTATATAAAAAATGTAAAGTTCCAGCCTTTATGCGCTTAAAGATGCAGTCAGTTTTTTGGCACACTTCATGAAAATGACAAAAAATCCAACATTTTTAATATTTTAAGCTTCATGCTACATATTTAAACCTTAAAATTGTAATATTTGTTGAAGCCTAATACTGTAATATCTACACTTGTAGATGGATCTTGGAACAGTCTGCCATGCAATCTTCAATTCAACCCAGTGCAATTCTTGGGTTTGCACATGTGGACTGCGCTCTGTAATTCACACCACAGTTCAGATCTGGGGTTGAGGCTGTCTTGGAGCTGAGTTGACTGTTGCAAAACATTGATTTTATGTTCCTGCAACATATTTGTATTGATTTTTCTGAACATGTTGATGGTGTCCATGACCAAAACCATTTTGGTCTTCTTTGACCACAAGACATGATTCAGGTTCTAATTACACTTGGTGCAACCATATCCAGCAACTTGCTTCTAATAGTTTGAATCTTAACAACACCAGTAATCAAATTAACTGCACTTTTGTTTAAATGTAAAAGCTATAAAAACATGGATATTTCTCATCTTTATTGCCTTATATATTCATTCTCACTCATGCTCATTCTCACTGAGCACTGTAGCAGCATACATTGTCTTTATGACAAATTTGTCATAAAATAAAATAAAACGTAAAACAACTGAACATTTCTTAAATGATTATTACTTAATGGTATTAACTGCTAATGTGTTTAAACTAAGTTCTTGATAGAGATTATTTAGAGAAAATCTAAGCAGTTTTTTTCAATTGCTTAAGTGGAAGTACTTCACCTACTGTTTTTTTATGCAACAACTTTTGTTTTCTTTAGGGTTCCAAAACTGATCAATTACATTTTATGACAAGTAATTAGCACTGCAAGGATGAAGCCTATTTGAAAAGGACCTTTCTTATTATTTTATTGCATGGTGCTGTGGTAATAATCAAAGTGAATAGCTGAGGAAAAGATTCAGTCTTGATCCCTGAGCCTGATCCCAGCTCCAGTATTTGCTACATATTCATTATCAGTCAAATCTACAAAAATCTACCCTCAACTACAAAATGAACATCTTTTGTGCTTCACTGTTTCAAATCCTCGAGATCTTTATACATATTATTATTATTATTATTATTATTATTATTATTATTATTATTATTATTATATTTCACATCTGCATTCAAAAAACCAAGATTGAGTGAGTATGACAATGAGGATCAGGGCCTGATTATACACACAGAGAAGAAGGGTAGAGCTCATGAGCTTTTAAGCTGAAAGCAGCAGGTCTTGGCATCAGCGACAGATAAATATTTAAAGAGCAGAAAAAAACAAAGACATTAAAAAGCAATTAGGGAGCCAATAGCCAGAGCACATGAACAATATCTTCCCTTATTTTCTCTGACTGATGTAACCATGCCTTAGCATAAAAAACACTGCAATCACCTTCTACTTAAAGAAAACACCAAATATCTTTGATATCTTTGCATTTGTGCTCCTGTGATAACTAGTAGTCCTACATCATTGTTATATGAATTGCTGCATGCAAATTAATGCATATAATTTTCAGAAAAAATAATACAGGATTGAACATATGATTGTACCGCAAATAGCAAAAATATTGTTTCAATACTATAAAAACTATAGATCATGCTGTATGTATCATGCTTACTCTATATCATTTTCCATTAACTAAAATAATTTAAAGGACATTTTGCTGGAGTCATGTAATGTAGTAATGATGTTAAGAGAATATAAAGTATATTAACATGTGCAGCTAATTGGACACCTAACAGTGAAAGGGAGAAAGGGATTTGTGTGTGGCATTATAGACACAGATGCTCAGACTTTATATTAGCATGTGATCCATTCAGTCAAATGGATTTGCCCTTGCATACAAACAAGAATTTATGACCTGCAGGCATGTGCAGTGAAACCAAAGACAAAATAATTATATAAAATATATCTTTTAAAATGTTTTGCATGTTTTCTAAAGTCTTACAAAGTTAGAACTGCATCAGATTACACCCTGATTTCAGTCCTACCCCAATCCCCTACACATTTTGAAGCCATTATTTATGAGAAGGCCTGAATATGCAGGACATTTTTTCCCCTCTCTATGTCTGTCATTTCCTAAATGTTTTCATGAAAAAGCAGCTCATTTATTCCCCTGTGCATAACCCTATAGCAATTCCCCTGGCTTTCCATTTAAATGTTTAACGATTCATTTGAACATGCTTTTTATTGGTCTGGTGGTCTTTTAAAATCTATAATTATATTTGTCCATGCTTTAAAAAGAGCAGATGAAGAGACAATTATTCAGACCCCTTCGGCTACTGTAAGTGCAGCCAGAGAATTCTGCAGCAGGAGACAGGCATCCCTAATAAATAAGAGACATCAACATGCAGTGCATTGCAGCTGTTCCAATATGACAAATATGGCAACAGGGATCTACAGTTTAAAAGATGTCCACAGTGTTAATACTTATAAACAGAACATTTGAGACTATATTAAGAAAAAAAAGATGAAAAAGATGTAAATTGCCTGCAAGTTACTTGAGACAATTAGTGCAATTTAACAAAAAAAAATCTGTTGATTTCTAGACTGTTTGCCATTATCTTTCAACACAAAATCCAATATTAATTAAATATTTTTTATGCCAACAAGTAACACCTTGTTTTTAAAAATACTTTAAAATGTAACCTCTGTCTTTTATAACAATCTGAAACTGTGTAAAATTTGTTAAGAATACTGATATACCAAGAATTAATTAATTAATTAAGTAATTAATGAATTAACAATAACAACAACAACAACAATATATAATAATATATTATACACACAAATATACATTAAAATATTTCATATAATTTTGGTGATGAACAAGGGCTTAATTTTTAACAAGCATGGTTTAATCCATAAAAAGCTTATTCTTTTACATGGACAATCTATCTGCTTCTTAATATGAGATATTTGGAAAAATGTGTTTCGAAATCATTTAAGCATAAAAGGGTTAAAGGGGACATAAAGATGCAGTCAGTGTATCAGCACTCGTCCATGTGTATTAACAAATGGTTCCATCTTGACAACATCGCGTTTTATTAATGACCAGCAGCGACACTGCGTGAATATTGGTGCAGATTGGTGTACGTGGTCGGCGTCGTGAGTCACCATTTCAGGGAGAAAAGCAGAAGCAGCGCTGCAGTCTAACAGCCGCATTAAACAGTCGTGCCCTGATCAAGCCCACCTGCCTCTCAGAAAAACAGAATCACACAAGGTAGGCCTACACAATAGACGCCTTTCCACGGCGGGTGTCTGGTTTTAAAAAAAAGCTTTTATCAATATTTGAGGTCACTGAGAAGAGCTCTTGGGATTTTCCACCCTCTCTCCCATAAAGCACGACATGACGATGGGTTTTCCCCCCTCTCTCTCCTGCGTCACGAGTGTGCAATGACTAATCAGTGGTAGGACGGCGGCGTAAACACAAGATGGCTTAAGTATAAACACTAAAAAACCCAACAATATTAACATTGTATACATAAACACAAAGTATGAACTGAAGCGCAGAATACCAAACACGTGACAGAGACAAGATGTGCATCCAGCATCTCCAAAAGCCCGCTCTCCTTTAAAAAGCTACGAACATTAACAGACAAAACAGACAAATAAATAAATAAAAATACTGCGTTAGTACGTTAAAACCAGCTATCCCGCAGAAGCGCCATCAGTGCGGGTCTCTCCCCTCTCCGCCCCCGCACACCAGGCCCCGCCCATCACCCACCTACCAGCACTGAGAAGACATGGGCGGTAATTAGTGCCCCTGTCGTGTAAGTACAAGCACGATGTCGCCGTTTCTTTCTTTTTTCTTTATTTATTTCACGAAATAACAACAGAAATAAGACAACAACAGATGCATCCAGCGCTCCAGTGATAACTGATGCGTAATCTCGTGCTTTTTTGTCTCTCTCTCCCCCCTCTCTGTCTCTCTCTCTCTCTCTCTCTCTCTCCTGTTATGTCGCAGTTTATCACGCCATCTGACGCCAACTCCCCCTTTCCGTGTTCTCGTCGTTCTGTTTC
>JAOUQY010000036.1:6643667-6658349 GCA_028566355.1 Doras micropoeus | reverse complement strand
TATATATGTGTATGTATTTTTGTCAGTAACATTCTTCTTTCTTCAGGTCTGAGCAAATAACCAAAGCGCATGCGGTGCGTAAAAACCCCGCATCAAGGCGTGTGTTTATGTACGACGTGTTTACTCGGCGAGCAGATAAGATAACCGCGACGACTATCAGTTTACCGTAGTGTTCGACGGAAAAGAAAATATGATTGATGATTAAACCAAACTTAAATGAACAAATCTAGAGGAATACAGATAAGCAAAGCAAAAAAAAAAAACCCAACCCGTACCCTTGTACCAAAGGTGAACTTCCTTTTGATGATAATCTATAGTCTGTAATGTAGCAAAATATTTTTTAGAATATATATAGTGTCCGAAACGCAATGAAACAGACGGTGTGTGGAGCGCTGTCGCTGTCTGAGGTGCTGAAGCGCAGAATCCGCCCACATCGTGCGCACTGGCCCGCGGCATTCAGCACAGAAAGCCCTGACAGCATCATCACAATCATATCATATCCACTTTTCTAATCACAACACTAATACTGACCACATATAAACATTAGCTCAATGCTCTGAGGGAAAACGTTGTCTCTGTAGTCTCTCTTTGGTTGAGTTTTTCATTCTATAGCATTCGTAATAAGGATTTTTTTACATTGTCTCACAGTCCTAATAGGAATAGACCCTTACCTGATGGTGTGTGCTATTCAGCAGCTGACCGCTTTGAAGCCCGCTCCTGCTGGCACTGCGTGGCTTTACTGCGGCTTCTTCTTCAATGGAGACGCGCTCTGCCCGCGCCAAACATGGCCGCCGCTTTGACGTCAGCGCCTTTTAATAGTAGTCTGGCGCGGGGGGGAAGAGGAGGCCAAAACCGAAATTGGCGTTTGCACACGCTACATGGACAACAAAACACGTGAATGAACGAATGATGAACGATTGATTGATTTTTACCAAAAGGTTGGACAAAACATGCTTAGTAATGTTAGTGATGATGTGAGGCATTTTTAGAGCAAAAAAGTGGGATTTTTGTTTGTTTGTTTTTGCACTGGGGTTGTTAATTTTTGATTGGGGGGATAATAGATAAACGATCTGTAATCTGAAAATCTGTATTCATGTACATATGTGATTGTTTCATCTGTTTCAACATACAGTCCTACACTGTATAAATGTTATACATAAATGTTATACATGTCAATATTGAGTTCTATAGAAGTATTTCAGTATTTAGCTTTCTATGGCAGCTAATAGTAATAATAATGATGAAAAAAGAAAGAAACATGGCCCTGAATCTTTCTCATATTTCCCAGAAATCTATTTAAGCACAGCAAACACCCCCCATTCCCTGCTTTACTTAGGTTGCTTACCAGCATGCTCTCTAATTACTGTTTAACTTAAGGGCTTGCATGCTGTAAGGTAAAATGCAGGGTTTATACTACAAAATGTCATGTTGATGTTTTACTTTACTGCGACACAGCTAAAAAATGAGTCACAATGTAATGTACATTTTGTCTAATAGAAAGCTAATTTCTTGTAGTGTTAATCCTTGTGAGATGTAGCAAACAAGTGAATGCATATGTTATTTGCTCCACTGTCTTGCAGTACCCCCCCCCCCCCACCACACCACATTCACTTTAAAGATATAGAGAAAGATAGAGTGTATGCAAATATGTTTTTCTTTAATAAATAACTTTCTTGCTTGTTTCCCACATTTTTGTCAGTGATCTCTGCATCTTTCAATTTTTTAAACCCAATGAATGTTTGGCTTTAGCTTCTGTCAGCCCCTTATTCAGAAAATGGCAGAAAGGCAGAATGATGCAAACTTCAACAACTTGCAAAAAAGGAGCAATGACTTGCAAAAACTTTGAAAAAGGTCCTCCTCACACACTGACACAGTCAGTCTGATCAGATACTCATTACTACATCTTATAAAGCAACTAAATATTAACAGAAAGCTATCAAGCTTGTATTAAATTCTAATATAATGGAATGTGAGCAATGCCATGACTATGCAAATGTTTTATCCAAAAATATGGTCCTCATCCTCTGCTAAGGTCTTGATCATCTGTCTGCTCTGTTTACTAGTATGAAACTGAAATGTTACTTTGTCTGAATCTTTAATCAGTTCTTTATTGCAGTTCCTGTTTTTAATGCTGAATCAGAGAAACTTATTCCAAAACATTTGTACAATATGCTTTACTGACTCTGTGTGTTTTTGAATGGTGACCTCTAACCTTATTGCCTAGTTCTTCCTCATTAAATGACAGAGACTGAAGGTAAGACAGAGAGAATATCAGTGTGTGTGTGAGAGAGAGATAGTAGGGAGATATTATACAGACATAAGTGGGAGATGAGATAAAACAGAGAGAATGAGAGAGAGTGTAAGAGAGAGAAGGGAGAGAGAGAGAGAAGGAGAGAGAGAGAGAGTGGGAGGGAGAGAGTGGGAGGAGGTGTGGAGGCTGGAGAGAAAGGACTGGATGTTGGAGGAGAGTTGTTGAAAAGGGAGGGGGCGAGCATGGTGCTTCTGCAAAAGCATGACTACCCAAGCTACCCATGACTCAGCAGTCTCCCCCAATAAACATGTCTCTACCTTGCTGCTCCAGAGAAACAGGCTACAGAGATGACTCAAGGGAACACATGCCTTGCCACATCACTGTCATTTCACCATATTATTTCATATAATTATTGTAGTTATTGCTATTATAGTTATTGCCTTGGTTAATTATTTATGGCATTCTGTTTTGGCACCATACGTTTCTGGTTCAAAGCTTTGTCACATGCAGGTACAAAAATAAAACAAACACAAACTAACTAAATGTCCATACTGCTCTTGTATTAGTTGATGCTATCTTGTTTTGCTATAAGAGGTGTGATATTTCTACCAAACCACAGTTGAATTCTCAAATCTGATTGATCAGAACATATGTATTATTTCTGAATAGCAGCACAGCTCAGCCAGTAGTTCTTGCTGTAACATGAAAGGAAGGTTTATTAATTAATATGCATGTTCTAATATTTTGTCTTTTCCATAGTAACAGCTAATACACAGGGATGTGTATGATGGACAATTTACATAATCTAAGAGTAATATTAAAAATACTTTTTTTAAGTTATTGTTTAACAAAGTAAAACATAACACTGGTGATGTGATGATTGTTGTTAAGTGACATTTATATAAAAGTTTATAGAAGGAGTCTCATGTGTCACTACTTTGTAACATGCTTTGCTTTGGGCTTTCCCAGAACAGGAAAATCTTCAGGACAGTGGAGCTCACACACCAGACTGTGTGGTTATATGAAAATAATTCACTCCGGGGTTGTAACAGTAATTCAGCTCCATGCTGTGTCATGTCACACCACCACAGTGTGGATCATTTTCATAGAATCACACAGTCTTTCATGTTATTCCTTACATTATAGCATAGAAGACATAATGATATATGACTTATGAATATTTACTACAGATGAGCCAAAACCAAAATAGCCAACACAAGTCAGACATAACATTAAAACCACCTCCTTTTATCTACACTCTTTTTCCATTTTATCAACTCCACTGACCGTACAGGTGCACTTTGTAGATAGACACTGTAGTCCATCTGTTTTTCTGCAGACTTTGTTAGCCTCTTTTATGCTGTTCTTCAGTGGTCAAGACTCCCACAGGACCACCACAGAGCAGGTATTATATAGATGGTAGATAATTGTCAGCACTGTGGTGACCCTGATGGTGGTGTGTTAGTGTGTGTTGTGCTGGTAGGATTGGATCAGACACTGCAGTGCTGCTGAAGTTTTTAAACCCCTCAGTGAGAATAGTCCACCAACCAAAAATATCCAGCCAACAGTGTCCTGTGCATAGCATCCTGTGACCACTGATGGAGGACTAGAGCATGACTAACACAAACTGTGAAACAACAGTCTCTGACTTTACATCTACAAGGTGGAGCAACTAGGTAGTTGTGCCTAATAGCACGGACAGTGAGTGGACACGGTGTTTAGAAACTTCAGCAGCACTTCAGTGTCTGATCCAATCCTACCAGCACAATACACACTAACACACCACCACCACATCAGGATCACTGCAGTGCTGTCAATCATCCACCACCCAAATAGTACCTGATCTGTGGTGGTCCTGTGGGGGTCCTGACCACTGAAGAACAGCATAAAAGGGGCTAACAAAGTCTGATTCCGCAGAATTAAATAAATAAATAGATAGATAAATGCATGAAAACAAACTGTTTGAAAGTACAGGCACAGTTTAAAAATCTGTGGGTATGGTTTAAAATCTGTGTGGTTTGTAAACTGAGAGTACATGTTTAAAGACATGATCTCTCTCTCTCTCTCTCTCTCTCTCTCTCTCTCACTCTCTCACACATACACACACACACACACACAGACACACACACACAAACCCACACTATGTGTCATTTCCACCATTGTCATATGGACAGGGCCTAAGTAGCACACAAAAAGGCATCCATTACTGTGCAAATTTCATCAAATAGAGTTTGAATTATCAAACAGAGAACAAATAGCAAATTGGAATTGGAAATTGGAATTCCAAATGATTTTTACAACCAGGTCCTCAGGTGAGGTGAGAAATGACTGGAGCTGATACAGCATTATATCAAAGCAATTTGTTTTATACGTAACCTCTAAGTCATTATATTGTGTATACATCGTCTTATTAAAATCTACTCTCACCACTGATATGTGACATTGTTTTTACTGTATTTGACACAATCTTATCTTCTCAAAAAAGAAATTGTGCAACTCTGCTTACTTTGCTGCAACCTACAGTGGCTTGTGCAAAATCTTGTTTATACAAGTGTCTGTCCTTTATGAAAAGTGCACTAAATAAGAAAACCTTATCTCTTACTCTATGATGTGGTTTAGGTTGCTATACAGGCTAAAGTCAGTGGTTTGCAGGTCGGGTGGCTGATTAATACAGTCGCATAGTGTTCTTCTGGGGTATTTGTATATTTGAGTTACACCACCACCTACTGGCCAGGCATGCATGCTACAGCATTTCACTCATTTTTGATGATTTGTGCGGACTTGGCTACATACTAGAACATTGTCCATCCATCCATCCATTATCTTAACCACTTATTCCTATTCAGGGTCATGGGAGAGCCGGTGCCTAGCTGGCGCAAGGCAGGAACAACCCTAGACAGGGCGCCAATCCATCATAGGGCACACACATTCACTCACACACTGGGGGCACTTTAAAGACAACCTAACACGTATGTCTTTGGACTGTGGGAGGAAACCGGAGTACACGGAGTAAACCCATGTGGACACAGGGAGGACATGCAGACCCAGACTGCTCCACCCGGGGATTGAACAGGGGACCTTCTTGCTGTGAGGCACTAGAACATTGTGTGGAAGCGAAACTTTTTGAAACTGCAAAGGAAAAATCTTTGTTGCAAAACATTCCATTGTCATGTAGATGGGGTCTATTTCAGATCTGGATGGTAGTGGTACCATGCAGTGTGTGTGTGTGTGTGTCCCTTCTGGCCAATTCACAAGAAGCCAATGAAATGTGTGCAGTGCCTTATGTATGTGTATTCAGACAGAGTGTCTATTTTTTAGCTTAGTAATCCTTGCTGCATGAGAATGTCTAGTGTACACTTTGAGCAGATGTATTATAAATCTCTTATCATTATAAGGAAAATCAGGACCTAAACAAAAATATCACTGAGATATCACACTCACAGCCAGCCATTTTGCTACAGAGTCTGTTTTATAAGGAAGGGAGGTGTTGTGGAGTTGTGGCTGAGTGTGCCATTTGGAAAATAGATGGAGAAAGGGATAAGTGGAGTGTGTCACCAAAACCATCAATCCTCCCACACACAGCTACTGTGCCCCCCCCCTTCTCTTTTATCTCTCTGTTGTGGAGGTCAATTGTTCCGGTTGATGACTCAAGGCTTGTGCTGCTAATCGTTAGCACTGAAAGCGTAATGCAAAACTTCAAGCAAGAGAAAAACATGTATGTATGTGGGTGTATGAGAGAGAGTTTGTTATGGAAGTGTATAAGGAAGTGGAACAATACCACAGATGGAGCACCTGATTAGCCCTCCGCACCTTCACCTGTGTATTAGGGTTCCTCTCCAGTCCGTCTGCTTCACCTGAAGCCTTGATTTGTCATCTCTTTCCTACTTTTGGTGGAGAGTCAAGCCTTTGTAGAGGTAAAAAACATGACAGATGTAGTGCTGCCTGTGCATGTGAAAAAGGAGAGTGTGGGAAGTACAATGCACACACACACACACACACACACACACACACACACACACACACATTGCAAAAGTGACTGACTATAAGTATCTGTCCTTATGGATTTCCTCAAGGTTTTTTTTACTCCTTCTTGTGTGTATGTGATGGGCTCAAAGTAGAATGGTACACTGCAGTGAAACCATTGCCACTTCACTGAATCGATGGAAAGGCTGCACCTCTGTACTGTTCTTTCTGCCCAAGCAGCCCATACTGATTTATTGTCCACAAGCTCTAATATGAAGCTACACACAAAAATATTTTGCAATGGACTGCAATGTGATGGCTTTAAGCTATACTATACGAAACAAAGTCCTTGCTCTGTCTGTTGCTATTACTTCTAAAGTCTCTATCATTAGAGTTACTAATCTTGATGCAGTATTTCAGATCAATAATGCTGCATACAGAGGAACATCAAGCTGCTGAAGCTTTGTGACCCAGACTGTACTAAAAAGAAGGTAACTGCATAATTTATCATGGCAAAGCAGCATGTAATTACTGTATATTTACAGTGAGATGATACTTGTCTGTGTGCTGTGAGACTTTATTAGAAGCTTATCAAGATACACAACACTTAGTTTACAATGTCATAGCTGAATAAGAGAATGGGAGATGGCAAAAGAGAAACAATGTACTGTAAATATATACCTGTAAGCCTACCCAATCCAAACATATTTCCTATCCTTGCAGTATTTTTACAGTTTGCTCCAACTCAACTTATATACAAACCCCATTTCCAGAAATTTATTTCTTAAGATGCAAAAAACCCTGAAAATTATCATTTGATATTTCGCTTTAATGTTTATTTTACAGACAAAAGGACAAAGAAAAGATTTTCAGTGTTTTCAATGATGAACTTAATTCTATTTCTTACATATGAACAAATTTAGAAATTGATGCCTGCAACACACTCAAAAAGGTTGGGACAGAGGTGTGTTTACCACTGGGTCACCTTTTTGTTTAATTTATAATGGTTTGGGAATTGAAGATATTAATTGTTGCAGTTTTGCAAGTGGAATTTTTGCCCAAGTCTTGCTGTGTACAAGACTTGAGCTGCCATCTCAGATGACTGAGGGCTTGGTCTTGCACCTTCAGCAGTGGTTTCCAGCCTTGACCTTTACACACCAAGATCCCTGACTCCCTGAATCCTTTCATGATATTATGAACTGTAGATGGTGAAACATCTCATTCTTTGTAGCCTTGTGCTGAGAAACATTGTATTTGAACTGACTGACAATTCCCTCATGAAGTTTGGCACAAAGTGTTGAACCACAATCCATCCTTGCTTGCAAAGACTAAGGCATTGCTGCATGCTCCTTTTCAGTCTTGATGACCTCATCTGTTACCAGTTACGTTGATAATTGTGAAAACTTCCAGTGTTACTTATAGAATGTTTTCAGTCTAATTTTGCTCCAGTACCAACTTTAAAATTTGTTTATATTTAACAAACAGAATGAAGTTCATAATTGAAAACACTAAAAATATTTTCTTTGTCCTTTTGTCTGTTAAATAAAGGTTCAAGTGAATTAACAAATTATAGATTTCAGTTTTTATTGTATTTTTAGTAAGTGTTTCTGGAAATGGGGACTGAAATTTTTAGTTCATAAAGATTTAGTTCATTTATCTTTATAGCACAGTTCATGCATAGAGTTTACTGCTCCCCTGTTTCTGCTCACTGTTTAGGCTCTAAAAGGTATGAAGAAAAGTTGCAGAGAAGGGAGGTGATGGCAGCTTTGGGTAGTGTCTGGCTTTTGGTTCTCTCATCTGTTCAGTGGATCTCTCCAGCTCCTACTGAGTTACCCTTTGCCATATGGTTTCTTCTCTGCTTAGTATCCTCCTTGCCTGGTCACTGAGATCTGGTAAATGCCCCCCTAGGCAGAGTCGTGGCCATGCCATATTCCTTAGATTTAAAATTGTATTCTGTAGGATGCAGGAACTTTTTTCTGGACTTGTTTTGATAGCTCCTTGGTCTTCATGTGACTTTTTATGTAAGTTCTCTGTTCCTGGTCTTTCAGCAACTGCTGTATTTATACTGAAATCATGTGAATCTTTATTTGCACAAATGTGGCCTTTATTTGGCAAAATATGTGACTTCTGATTGACTGGATACACTGAATTACCAGCACTACTTTAGATGTTTCACAGAAAGGTGGGTCAATACTTATGCCATCACAACTTTTTATTTTTTTGTAAATAGTTCAGCAAGCTATATTGATTCCCCAACTTCTTTGGGCTATTATCATGCTGGAAGGTATTTTTTGCTAATCTTCAGAGGCCTGGAGGTTTTGCCCCAAAAATTGTGGTGTGTTTGGGGCTACCCATGAGTCCCTCTATCTTGACTAGAGCCCCAGTCCCAGATGAAGGCATATGCTTCCCATGCTTCTCCAAGAGCATTATGCTCCCTAATTATTTTATTTTATTATTTTTTTCTTTTTGAGAAAGGGCTTCCAAATAAACAAGATTTTTGTCACATGCAGGAAGTGACTAGTACTTGTCAGATTTTTCTGCAGCTCCTTTAACATTACAGTATGTCTCTTGGCAGCCTCCCTGATATTTTCCTGTTCTTGGTAATACAGAGGCAGATGGGTTCACCTCTAAGTAAATTGAGCCTTTGGGTGCAAGTTAAGAACAACTTCAACAAAAAGAAAATGAAACCGCACTCTCAGGCATCTACTCTTGTATGTTATTTTATTGGGAGCATATCAAAAGACAGATGTGTTTTGGCATTGAGCCATCTTCCGCATCTTACAAAGGACAAGAAAGACTTATAAAACCTACAGGTGAGCCTGCTGACATCAACTAATTAACTACCTTACAACATTTCACAGATCTGACAAGACAAGGGTAGAAAAGATCTCACATCACAAGAGTGTGCAATTTCAAATATTTAACATGCAACACATTAATGATATGTATTAATAACTTCAGTAAACACCAGCTTATTTGACTGAAAAATAGTTTGCAAGTAGTGGCCACGAATGTGCGCTAATGTTTCCATTATGTAATGATTCAATGTTCAGCTGAAAGTAAATCGTCACTGATAATCTCATGTTCAAATATGTTTAAGTATACCTCCATGTATTATTTTTTGTAACACAATTTTAAGGATTACAAAATGTATTATTTATTTTTATTAAATTATGAACCCTGTAGCGCAGTTCACTGCAGGATATACCTAGTAGTATTCACCTCAGTTACTATATGATTGAATATACAACATGCAATATACAGATATTACTTAGTAATTACTAAATATTTCCCTATACATTTGTAAGGAGTCACACTTTTGTATGCAATTGATTTGTAAAATAAATACCACTGTTAACAATGTCTCTCTACAGTAAACTGGCTCTAAGAGCCTGCTGTATTAACAATGTGTATTGTTATATTTGTATAATATAGCATATTTGTATAATATAGCAAATATGGACACTGGATCCATCAAGACCATTTGCACAAGTGAACATAATCTGCTTCTATATAATCAAACAAACGAATGACTAATGTGTGCATTCATTATACATATTGGCCCTTACATTTTGAAATTTAAGAACAAACACTGCTAACCTTTTTATAGACACTTTAGTTTATAAGCAAGGTAAGCCCTCAATGCATTTAATCTTTCAAGGTATAAATAGCTTCAATAACCATATTTGCTCTATCCCATCATACAAACCTTTTACATTGTTTCTTTGAGAAGCAATCTGGTTCTACAACATTTTATTTTCTATTTGTAACTGACACCAGTACTTGACGTACAATTGACTTTCTTTGTTCTCAGAAGTCGAACTCCTTTATGGCTTTTGCTCTGCACAAGGCAGAATGTTCTCTACTATGCAAAGAAGTGATACTACTGAAAGTTCATATAAGGTCTATGGACCACAAACTGTTCCCAGTGCCAGACAAATATACACACAATGAATAATTTAAGTCTTTGACAAAAAGCAGGCTGAGAATAGTGCACATTTGTTCAGATAGTATTGCAGTGTTTACAGCTGCTCTCAGTCTGTTTAGATTAGATTGCAATACTGATCTCAGTTCAGTCAGGGTGAGGTAATGAGCCTGAGGGGATGCTGTCTGACTGTTCTGTGGGGATTGGCTGAGAGAGTGAGGGAAAGAGAGAGAAGGAGAGAGAGGGAGAGAGATAAAGGGAGGAACAGAGCGGGAGGAATGGCTTGGTTGTAGCACTTTGTCTTCTCTAGGTGCCAGTGGGAGCAGGACTGCTGAATAAGCTTGCAGTATGTATGTGTATGTGTGTGCGGCTGAGGCACTGCAGTACTGCAAGGAAAGACTCATCAGAAAGCAGAATGCACACAGGCAGATCTTAGCAACCAAACAGAGCTTTGGTTATATACTGTGATACTGTCCTCAACACACAACATTCTTCCAGCCAGGGAACCAAAGCAAACATAAACCCAGCTTTAAAGAGGGTGCTGTTTTATGCCTGCTCACAACTTGTCTGTTTACACTAAAGCAGCACTGATTTCATTTACCCCTCCTCTTTCTCTTCTCCTCTTCTCCTTTCTCCTATCTCTTTCTTTTTTCTGTTTATATCTCTGAGTCACCAAGTCCAGATCACTGTCTTATTACACCCATCAATGTAGATAAGTGTCACCATGGGCTCATGCTGTCACTGGACTGCCCTTAAATAATCTCTCTGATGAACTCACTCCACTTGGTCACCTCATAATTTCTATCCTTCTTTTATTGTTTGTATTCTGCCACTTTACAAGCCTCTCTATTCGGCATCCACTCTAAACAGCCTCACATACGTATATACATGGACAGATACTTCCCCAAACAATAAACATGTGATGTAAATACAATTCTGTCTGCTTGTCTGTGTGTATATGTATTTCATGTGCATTTATGTAAGCTGGGCAGATTAAACATGGTAAAAGAAGCAGTGGTTTTGCTTGTTTGGTTATTTAACTATATCCAGTAGACTTTGAAGATCATTGAATAGGAATTATGCATCACAAGACAAGGGTGACTTTAATCTGGGTCAGTGTTATTACCTCTGACTTTTCAGAGACAGCTTCTGTAATATTTTTTTACCAAGCAATAGAGCAATATTCTTCAGGGGTCATATTAACTTTGAGCAGCTATGAAAAAATTATATTTCAAATGACCAACCTTTAACACATCTACTTTTGGGGAACAGGAAAACCATTTCTCATACCTAGGGACCAGCAGGTGTGTCTAATAAGATATTTGTGCCACTAAGACATTGAGGTAAATTCTCCAGTGTGATTGGTCAGAAAGTGTGTATCAATTCTGTATAACAGCACAGCTCAGACAGTGCTTCCTGCAATGACATCAACAAGAAGTTTATATTAATGTGCTCATTCTAATAATTTTTTTTCCATAGTAACAGCTGACACACAGGGACTTGATGGCAGACAATATACATAATCTAGGACTAATAACAAATGTACAATCATTGATGTGATGTTTTTTGTTTGGAGACACTTATATAACATTCATGGAGGGAGTCTGAGTGTCAGTGCTTTGTAGCAGTCATGGTGCTTTGAAAAGTTTCACACCATTTTTGAGAGCAAAAAAATGATAACAGAAACTAACTTGTCTCTTGCATGTTTCAGTAACTCTAAACCATTTCAATGTTTGATGTGTCATTATAATCTTTGCACTGTCTGAGCTGTGCTGTTATACAGAATTATAATCTTGCTGCTGTAGGGGGTGTTGCAGCTCACACAGTCATGACACACCATTTTATTTTAGTTTCTACACAGACTATCATGTGATCTTCCTTACATAATAGCATAGAAGTCATAATGATATATAAAACATAAAGCATACTTATGTTAAACACCTACAGTCCATGTAATGTTCATTTGAAGTTTCTCAATCCAAACTGATGCCCCTATTATTATAACCACCACAGTACTGCTAGTGATCATATAGGTTTTTTCTTCTTCTTCCATTTTATTTTATCTTTAATTATTTTTCCAAGACAGTATCATAAATTTTACCAGTTTACATGACACTTGGTGTGGTTGGAGCCCCACATGTGTGATATGGAATATAAGGTTTGTGTGTGTTGTCCTTGTGTTTAGTGTCCCCTGAAGTGGGGGTGGCTCAAAGCAATTTTCGGGCAAAAATCACTTCACCAAATATTATGAACTTCTTAGGGCAAATTGGCCTCAAGGATGCGCATTACCCAAGCTCATTACCATTCATTTGTGGAGTAGCACCACCTAGTGAATAATGCTTAAAGCAAAAATCTAGTATTTCTCTAGCCAATATCTGGTGGCTCAAACTTTACAAGATTTTACACCTTATATCATATCACATTCTTTAACACTACATTAAATCTAACTATAGTATGACATGTAATTTATTAAAAAATAAAAAAATATAATTATTGCTAAATTGCTTTGGTATAAGCAGAATAACATGACTCAGACCATGCAATTATGCAAAAATGATGCACATCACACCACCCCAGCATGGATTATATTTTAAAAAACACACAATATTATTGCTATGTGAATATGTGTGTACATATATTATATATACTAGTGTGTGTGTGTGTGTGTGTGTGTGTGTGTGTGTGTGTGGGTGTGTGTGCATGTGTGTCATTCTGACCACAAATTTTTCCTGTCTTATGTTTTGATATCTCTCAGAGCAGCCTAGCCAGCTCTCCACAGAAGATGTTTTTTAACATACTGTATGTATGCCAACATTGTGCCCTTGGTCACCCTCTGCTGGTCTCTCACAGGAACTGTGAGGAGTAAAGAGGGAGAGTGCTGCAGGAATAGTGCTGCAGTATGGCGCATTTCACAAGGAGTTACGTGTGAAGCTAAAAACAGGCCTGTTACATGCAGTCTGTGTAGCACCTCTTGTAAACAAATCTTGCAGGACTAGGAGCTACAAGTAAATGAAAGAGCTCAGCTTACTGACACTCTTCTTTCACTTTGAATGATATGAAATATGTGTGGACAGTGCTGCTGTGTTAGATTTCAGACTCCTCCTCTGCCACAAAACACAAACATTACTTTGCACATGGACGGGCTAATAGAGCTAATTCTCTCAAAGTATGAGGTGTACACAGATAGGATTCTCAGATAAACAAGATAAAGGAAGAGGTGTGGATTAATGCCTGCATAAGGTGACCCAGCACTGAAACTCTCTCTCTCTCTCTCTCTCTCTCTCTCTCTCTCTCTCTCTCTCTTTCTCTCAAACACACACACATATTTCTTCCCCATCTCTTTCTCTGCTTACACTGCTATTCTACTTCATGAGGAGAAAGTATAGATAATGTATGCATTATTCATTAATATTTACTTGCAAAGTATTCCATGTTTAGCAGTAATTCAAATAAAGGATTGCTATAAAGGCTTATCTGTCATATATATTTCATATATTGTTGCTATCCAAGAAGAATATGTACATTTTACATCATTGGAACACAGCAGCTGCCTTTAATGTTGTGTGAACATTTCATGATGGATGGACCAACAGAAATAATCCAAAATGGCTTGAAATGAAATCTTCCATCTTCCATTAACTTCCATTACAATTAAAGAATGTTTTTGCCATCCATTGTAACGCTGCACTTTTGGAGACACTTGTTTTTCTTTGAAGAGCAATGATATAGTTCTATATACACATCCATAATTACATACTATAAGTTCAGCCCTAGTAAATTTTTGTCATGAATTGAGGCTAGGATTTTTTTTACTGTACATATGATAAATGCAGGACATTCATCCATTCATTCATTCATTTTCTTGACCGTTTATTCCTTTTCAGGGTCACGGGAGAGCCGATGCCTAGCCGGCGGCATAGGGCGCAAGGTAGGAACAACCCTAGACAGGGCGCCAATCCATCGTAGGGCACATGCAGGATATTCTGAAAGTCAAATGATTCATCTGTGATAGCTCTAGTGGTTTCTTCTCAATATTGTTGTTGAAAAGCATCTTGTAGTCATCAAAATCCACAAAAAAATGTGTTCTCTTCTCCATCTTCTCTATCAGCTCTCTAAACACACCTTAAAATATATACAAATTATTACAACCCCAATTCCAATGAAGTTGGGACATTGTGTAAAACTTACAGTGTATCACAAAAATTAGTACACCCCTCAAATTTCTGCAGATATTTAAGTATATCTTTTCATGGGGCAACATGTTGACACACGAAATCTCACTTTGACACAATGAAGAGTAGTCTGTGTGCAGCTTATATAACATTGTAAATTCATTCTTCCCTCAAAATAACTCAGTATACAGCCATTAATGTCTAAACCACCGGCAACAAAAGTGAGTACACCCCTAAGAGACTACACCCCTAAATGTACAAATTGAGCACTGCTTGTCATTTTCCCTCCAAAATATCGTTAGTGTTACTAGGTCTCAGGTGTGCATAGGGAGCAGGTGTGTTCAAATTTGTAGTACAGCTCTCACACTCTC
>JAOUQY010000036.1:6581438-6593168 GCA_028566355.1 Doras micropoeus | reverse complement strand
GCTCCCCCAGGCCATCACAGATGCTGGTTTTTGCACTTGTTGTTAGTAACAGTCTCGGTGGACTTTTTCATCTTTTGGCACATACATAGAATCTGACACCCATTTTTCCTCCTAAAAACGAGCTGAAGCGTGGACTCGTCTGACCACAGAACACGTTTCCGCTGTCTTTCATTTTCGCCATCTCAGATGACTTCAAGCCCAGGGAACTCACCGGTGTTTCTGCACTACATTAATATCTGCTTCCTCTGTGTATAATACAGGTTCAGGTTGCATTTCTTGATGCAGTGTTGGACTGTATTAAGTGACAATGATTTACCAAAGTCCTGCCGAGCCCATGTTGCTATGTCCATCACGGTAGCATGACGGTTTCTCAAACAATCCCGCCCGAGGGCTCAATGGTCACGCACATTCAGCAGCGGTTTCCTCCCTTGGCCTTTACACACTGAGATTTCCCCTGACTCCCTGAACCTTTTCATATTTGATAGTTGATATTATGAACTGTAGATGATGAAAGACCGAAATTCTTTGAAGTCTTGTGCTGAGAAACGTTGTGTTTGAACTGACTGACAATTCTCTCATGAAGTTTGGCACAAAGTGGTGAACCCCGACCCATCCTCACTTACAGAGTCTAAGCCTTCGTTAGAGGCTCCTTTTATACTGAGTCTTGATGACCTCACCTGTAACCAGGTACACTGATCACTGTGGACAGAAGAGTGTTACTGTAGAACCTTTTCAGTCTCATTTTGCCTCAACTGTTTTTAGTGTTGCAGGTGTCCCATTCTATTGTTTTTCATATTTACAAAATACAATTCGATTCGTCAGTGAAAACACAGAAAATGTTTTCTGTGTACTTTTATCTGTTCATTAAAAGTTGAAGAGATTTAACAAATAACAGTTTTTAGTTTGTTTGCATTTTTAGAAAGTGTCCCAACTTTTCTGGGTTTGGATTTGCCCTTTCCCAGTTTCTTCTATTTTACAAATTTGTCACATTTAAATCTTTCAGACTCATCAGACTGTTTATTAAAGATTTATTTAAAACCTGTATCACCCATGTGCAAAAGTAAACCTAATCACTGTGTGGTAACAACTGCATTCAAACGTCTGTGATAATTTATGACCAACTTATCTACATAACTTGTACATCGCTGTGGAGGAATTCTGTCCCACTCTTCTCAGCAGAAATGTTTTATTTCAGCTACACTGGAGGGTTTGTGAACATGAACCGCCCGTTTAAAGTCTTTCCACAGCATCTTAATGGGATTAAAGGACTTTGACTTTTCATTTTGTTTCTTTTGAGCCGTTCAGAGGTGGACTTGCTTGTGTTCTTCAGATCATTGTCCTGCTGTAGAACCCAACTCTGCTTCAGCTTTAGGTCACACACTGACAGGTGGACGTTCTCCGTCAGGATGTTCTGATAGAGAGCAGAATTCATGGTTCCTTCAGTTATGTCATCTAGATGTTTTTGGCAGATGTGAGACGAGGCTTTGTGTTCTTTTTGGTCAGCTGTGATTTTACAGCTTGCAGTGCTCCCATGGATGCCATTTTTGTCTTTCTTATTGGTGAATCGTGTACAGTGACTGTAACTGAGGTAAGTGAGGCCTGCAGGTCTTCAGATGTTCCTCTGGGTTCTTTTGTGACCTCCTGGATGAGTTATTGATGGGTTCTTGGTGAACTTTTGGTAGGCTGACACTCCTGGGAAGGTTCTCCACCGTTCAAACTTGTCTCCATTTGTGGATAACGGCTCTCACTGTGGTTCTCTGGAGTCCCAGTGCCTCAGCAGCAGCTCTGTAACACCTTCCTAACTGGGAGACTTTGTTTCACATCAGTATTCGAATCTCTTTAGAACGTGGCATCATGTGCTGCTTTGTGAGACCTTCTATCCTGCTGCACATTACAGACAGGTTCTATTTAAGTGATGTTTAGATTCAGCAGGTCTGAATCTTTATCTGAATTTAGTTAACTGGTTGATTTAGTAGCTAAGGGGGCGATTACTTTTCCACACAGGGCCAGGTAGAGCTGAACAACATTTTTCGCTCAATAAATAAAATCATCATTTAAAAACAGCATTTTGTGTCCAGTTGGGTTTATTTTTGTCTAATATTAAAAGTATTTTGATGATCTGAAAACATTTAAGTGTGAAAATATGAAAAAATGAAATTGGGAAGGGGGCAAATACTTTTTCACAGCACTGTACTGAAATGTATTAGCTCTTGTGTAATACAGACCTATGAGGAGGACATTGATGTCTCCACGGATGCGTGATCCATTTTCTAGAACCTTCTCTACTCCACCCAGCAGCATACACAGAATGGCCTTCTTGATGTACTCATGACCGTGGATACTGGGAGCCAAAGAGCGGGCCAACTGGTCGAACACGTTCTGTACATAAACATGAGGGAAAGCAAGAAATCCATGATGTTATTGGTTATTAATGCAGTTGCACCACATAAAATCCACAGACAGCACAGTGCTAACAGGATCATGTCCTTTCATGACGAGCCTGAGAGCTCTGCACGAATAAATTACCCGATATCCCACGAGCACTGGACTGGGACTTTTCGTGTTGCTCTTTGCTATTTCTAACATCTATTGGTCATAAGATTTGCACCTGAAATGTCTGTAACGAGCAGAGCTCTACAACGTGTTAGCCAGGAAACAAGCCTTGAGCTCCTGAACACAAACATTAATGTAACATCAGGAAGGAACTGCTGAAGGAAAAAATATTTCAAACGACGTTCGGATCAACTGCAAAATTTTACGAGTTCATCTGTTGGATAGACTGAAACTTCCAAATGAATCCTACGAGCGTTCAACCACTCCCTTCAGATACCATGCAGATGAGAATCTCAAACAGACAACCGGAAAACATAATGCCTCTGCCAGCTACTGGCATAAAAATAAACATTAAATGCACAAGGACATGGTCTCTGACCCCCACCCGAGGATATATCAGTGGGAAAGACCGTAATGTCCACGTCCTCACCTTGAAACGAGACTTGCTGAAGCTCTTGATCTTCACCACATCATCAGCAGAGAAGTACGGAGTGACCTCTTTGCTCATCTGCTTCACTTGGCAAGCTATCATAATGGTCCTAAATGTAGGAGCAATAACAGAAGTGAGAATGCTCAAAGACTACGGGATTGTGACTAGACCCCCAGTCCCTACATATCTAATCAATAATAACTGTTCTGAAATCAGTGATGACTGATGGACTAGTCAATACTCCTTACAGTGCGTATATAAAGTGTTGTGGCCACATTCCACATCGAAAGAACACTGAATAAGAGCTTGTCGTACCTGAAGGTTCCAGAGGTGAAGCCTCCCTTCTTGCCTGGAAGGCAGCGGTAGGTGCCAACGATCTGCACGCGGTCTCCTGGCTTAGCAGCATCCACCAAATCATTGTCCAGGATGATGTCCACGGATCGGGGGAGCTGGCCAGCCGGAGCCTTCTCAGGCATCTCCTGCACTGTGATGGTCTGATGGTCTTTATAGATGGAAAGACCAAACTCAGTTTCCAGGGGGTTGTTCTCCTCATCCTGGAAAGAAACCAAAAGTGTTTGTATGTGGAAATGATACAGCATCTTTTATCTTTTTCTGTACCAAATTCCATAGCCATTTTCTCCTTTTATATCAAATATAAAGTGTAACAGGTGTACACAAATGAGGAATACCTTGGTTGGGTAGATGGCAGTAGAAGGGAAGGCATCCAGTGAGGTCATGTCAGTATATTTGCGCTCCAAAGTCTTCTTGGTGGCCGGGCAATAATGGACACTTCGTACTACCTTGGGGCGCACAAGAGAGCCTAGAATATGAAGCACAAAATTTTTCCTGTAATTACACTGTTATAACATGTTTCAGCCTTGTTATGCATATATTTCTTTATTCTGACAATGTGTCTACTGAGAGACTTGTTTCACTATTGTTTATAAATCCTTGTTATAAATTTAACAAGCTGTGCTGTACATTTGGTGACGATGCCCTCCACGCACACCATGGAGCCCAGCAGGCGGGAGGTGAGGGTCCGAGGCGTGACGTGTTTGCTGCCGAAGCTGCCCTCCAGCCCAACGAAAAACTCCTCAAACTGCTTGGCGTACGTGGCATCAACAGAGGCAACCAAATCCTTCAGCGCACGCTGGAATGCCAGGAGCTCCTCAAAAGCGTTGTTCAGCAGTCTGGAAAAATGTTACAAACCCCATAAACTCTCAGCTTCTTTATTCAGTTTTGTTTTACCAGCATATTATCATTTAAAGCATATTATACAATAAGTAGAGTGAAAGTATGTTTGTAACTTGTAACAGTGTACTCTACCCTCACAGAGCATGCATTAAAAAAAACATTACACACACCAGGGAATAAAGCCGAGTCTACATTGTGCCCTGAAAGACTGTTTGTATTTGCACTATAAGTTTTCAGGTGAATCTAAATGTACTGATTTGCCCAGCGTCAAAAGTTTGTCATGTGGTGCTTCAACCAAGTGTGATTAGCCTTGCCCAACCTCACACACAGAGGCTTTATCACAGACTCGGTGACCTTTTAGACCGCTTTAGTAGTTTTATTTAAAGAAACCTAACAAAAGAACATCTAGCTACTTTTGAGCAGACATTAGGAACTGCCCTGCACTCCACACAGCTCTTCAGCTCACAGAATGTCTGCTCTAAATTCTGACCGAGTTCCCCGGGTGCTTCCCATCGACCAATCACAGATCACCTTCCTTCCCAACGACCAATCACAGATCACCTTCCTTCCCATCGACCAATCACAGATCACCTTCCTTCCCATCGACCAATCACAGATCACCTTCACTCTTCCGAATCCCAACATTTATGATATATGAAGACATGATGAGGGAGCAGAACAACAGTGCACTAATTCGGGTTGTGTGCTTGAAAAAAAAGAAAATAAAAACCTACTTAGAAGCGCGAGCCTCGTTGCGGCGCCGCAGGTCGTTGATGTTGACGATGAGGCGGAATTTGTTCTCACTGATCATGTCGCGCACTTTACTCTGATAGATCCCCTGATCCTGCTGTAAAACACGGGTTAACAAAATATAAACACATTGTACACGTACACACTGGGGTATGCAGTAAACCGGAAGAAGGAGATGTCTGCATTCTGCACGTGCTAAAGGAACGTTACATCTACACACACTTTCATCTGTTCATCTAAAATAAAACTCCGAATGTACTAAGAGATAACGCACGGCAATGCAGCAGTCATACAGCAGTCATACAGCAGTCATACAGCAGTCATTATGTACAGGTCTAACAGCAGCGCCTCGCTTTGTTCCAGCAGCAGGAAGAGTAAATACTTACATCGTCATCGAGAAAATCAAGATAATCTCTCTGAGCTTCCCTCATCTCATGGTCATCAACAACTTCGGTAGCCATCTTATGCAGCCTGAGGTCAATTTAATGGTAATAATAAAATCCTTCAGCCAAAAAGAAAAGAAACAGAAGCACCGAGTAACTGCCCTTCTGCTCCGCGCTGACTGTGGGACTTTTTCGCGCCACGGAGTTCTGACGCTGAGCCGCTGTGCGCTCTGATTGGTCAACGCGTCGTTGATTTGTGTGACTATTCAGAGTTCTGGGTCAGGCGTCCAATCAAAAACAGCGCGCGCCGCAGAAGTCTGCCTCCTCCTTTCAGGATTTCGCGCGAAAAGTGTAGAGTGGTGCGCATGCGCCGAATGAGCCGGCTTCCTTTGTGTTCTTGCACAGGCTTCATCAGTTAGTTAGTTAGATAGTTAGTTAGTTAGTTAGTTAGCCTACAAGTTGAACAAATGACACGTTAACGTTAAAATCTATTCTTTATAACTTCTGGAATAAACCTTGTATGAGAGAAACAGCAAGAACAAGAACAACAAACGGCACACATTAGTCACGTGGTTTTGTTTTCCGGAAATAAAATACGCAATATGATAAAAAAAAAAATAATTCAACACCTGGGCATCAAACCCGTGTAGTTCTTCCCCAAACTGCCACAAAGATGGATGCACGCTGTCTGGGGTTTCTTTGTATGCTGCAGCATTATAATTTCCCTTCACTAATCCTCTTTGTGGCACAAATCCCCCCGTCCAGTCCGGTGGGGAATCTGACAGGAAACTGGGGACCATTTGGCCAGTCAGTGTAATCCAGTGACATTCAACCCAAAACAAGTGTATCTGGATATAAGACCATAATTACAGTGAATCATATAAAACAGCAGCATGGGATCCAGGAAGTTTGGGCAGCAATGAAGATAATAATAATAATAAATAATTTCACTTTGTTACATTCATTAAATGAGTCACTTAATTACTGCACCACTTTGAACAGACCGCACTATTCACTATAAGCTGCCACTCGCAAACTGTGTCAAAGACAAATCCTCTCAGAAATGTCTACTTCAGATACACACTCCTCCACCTCATTCACTAAGTCCAAACCCATGACTCCTTCAGTTTTGTACACTTCACTGTATGGCACATTCTTTCTGCAGTACTGTAATGTAGTAAATCATAAGAGTTCATATATATATATATGGAGAGGTGTTATACATTTACAGTAGTACACAAAATTTCCAGTGAAACACAATTCCTTCTTCAGCTGTGTAAGCAGAGTGCTTCTGACTCCATACTGACACCGTTCTGATATTAGGGCATTGAAAATGATAAACAATACAGCTGTATACAGTAGCAATCTGCTACAGATATGATGAGCAGGACATAAGCATGGCATATTTTTAAAGAAATAGGAGTAAGGGTCTGGAAAATGTTAAAAAATGAGGAAAGAACACACTCACAGTGCTGATCTGTTAACCACAGTGTCCATTTACTGTTATTACAGTGTTATTATCTCAATATTATTCTATATAGCTAAATATAAAATATATCAATGTATATTCTATTATATTTATATTTTATAATATATTCCATCATATTTTAATGCTAATTATATTCTAAAAAAAAGTTATATATAATATGTGTATATATAAAATTGAAATCTTAAAATAAGAAATCCTAGATGCCATTTTTTGCACTGTAGCACTTTTATGTTTCCATGTAGACTAACTGGTATTCATGGGTGTTCATGGGTGGTGAAACTTGTTACTCCTCCCAGCTATTGAAACTTCTCAGCTTGCAGCTCACCTCAGCAGTTCAGCTGGAGACTCGTCCGAGTTCCTCCATCGCTGAGGATAATGCGTGGACACTTACAAACACTGGGCATAACCCAGAAAGGAGAGCAGTTTATTGTTTTTTAACACTATTGCAGAGTGAACGGTGGCTCTCCAACAGTGTCAGCAAACACAGGTGAGCTATAACTGAGATTAATAATCATACTTAGAAGCTACAGTGTTAGTTAACAAAAATGTCCATACTACATATGTATGTATATATTATATATGATGCATTAGTTCGTAGAAACATTACATTTTGGTGGAATGTTTTAGTGTGGCTTTTTTAGCCTTTTGGTATTACTTGAAGTTTGGCTGTAAGTTAAAAAGTAAGAAGACAATATAATAAGACAATAAGTATATAACTTACTAAGAGTAAAGTGTTCTGTATTACAGGGTAGTCATCCACTGAAACAGTAGAATCAGCACTTAGGGCTAGATGTTTCTTATCATGAAAAGACATTTCCATTGTGCAAGCTAGGTGGGGCAAGCAGGTAATGCCTGTCACCTACATAATCGTGGAGAGGTGTTGTGTGTTCATGCTGGTGTGATGCACACCTCAGTTGTTTCTTGTTTACCTGACAACTGAGTCATACAAGTAGTTATGTGCTTTAATCCATGGATCTGCAAAAGTTTTTTTTTCAAGTAAATTCGAGAAATGTAGCTTAAATTAATTGGCAAGAAATAGCAATAAAATATATAATTTGAACTACAAATTATTTGAACTGCAAATTAAAATCTGCACTTGAAAAAGTTGCTGTCTCTGATGTTTGGTGTAGACACAAGCTGCAGGTGCATGCACAGTCCTGACTACAATTTTGCTTTTCCTCTAAATAATACCTACCCTTATACTGTCCTCTTCTCTATGTCACCTCTGCTCAGGACTGTCATGTTACTCTGCCCTGATGATGTTAAGGGTTACACACATTTCCTTAAGTCCCTGTGAATGGGCTGTTACTTTAGAAACGTTTAGAACGAGAACATTAAACCTGTCAATTGCAGCTGCAGAACTGTCAGAGCAAATTCAATACTTACTTTGACTTTTCTTGACCCTGGTATTTTTTCTCTCCAGCTTATCACTATGGCAAGTGGAGTTTTAGGCTGTCTGAGCACCCTGACACTCACCGTTAAGCAGCTAGTTGGCCTGCTTCATCTGTCCCCCTCCCGTCATTCCTTGCCGTCCCCTCAAGCCACAGTAGGAGCCTCAAACGTCCCCAACCTGTTCCGCGAGCCCTACATCCATTCAGGCTACCGGCCCGTAGGCCAGCCATGGCACTGCTATGCACTCAGCCTCTTTCAAAGCCATAACGAGCTGCTGAACGTCTGGTCACACCTTCTAGCAATACCTGCTGTGCTGCTACGCTTCTGGCTCTTTGCCGCCACAAGAAGCCTAACTCTAAACACCTCATCACTGCCCCTCTGCCTCTATTCGCTTTCGGCTCTGACCTACCTCACCTGTAGCACACTAGCCCACTTGCTTCAGTCTCACTCAGAGCTCTCCCACTACTCCCTCTTCTTCCTGGATTATGTCGGAGTGGCTGTGTATCAGTATGGATCAGCGTTGGCTCATTATTTCTACTGTGCTGAGGAGGAGTGGAGGCAGAGCCTGGTGGGGGCGCTGTTCCTGCCTGGCGCTGCTCTACTAGGCTGGTTGTCATGTGCCAGCTGCTGCTTCGCCAAGTTGCGCTATCGTCGTCCGTATCCACTGCGCAGGAAGATCTGCCAGATTGTGCCCACCAGCCTGGCGTACATGTTGGACATCAGCCCTGTGGCACTCCGGCTAGCCACGAGACCCTGCCAGGAGCCCGTACTGGTGCTGCACGCCCTGCAAGTGGCCTTCTTCCTGATGGCTGCCTTCTTCTTCTCATGCCCGGTGCCAGAGCGCTTCTTTCCAGGGAAGTGTGATATTGTAGGTCATGGCCACCAGATCTTTCACATCTTCCTGGTCATGTGCACCATGTGCCAGATGGAGGCTGTTTTTAAGGACTTCTTGGTGCAGAGGAGCTCGGTAGTGCAGGTGCATGGGGAGTGGAGCATCTGGCTGGCCGCAGGTTCTTTCTTTGCCCTGGTGCTCTGCTGTATGCTGACGGCAGCTCGAATGAGGAAAAGAATCCAAAGGCAGCTGCAAAAAGATAGAATGAAGAGTGAATGAGACTAAATTTGGGGTTCGGGTGTTTACAATCAGTTTCAGTACACATACAATGGACACAAGAGAACATAAATAATGTGACACCCCTTTTATAATATGTAAAATATTAATTTCTCAGAATGTTTTATTTTATTGGGATAGTGTGAAGGTAATCCACAACAAGATTAAGAATATACTTTAGGATAATCTGTGACAAACCACATCTATGCAAGGCCGAGCATGACTGCACTGTGTTGTGACTGTAATATTAGAAGGTGCTATCTGGATTAAGAATGAATGTGAACCATAACGTGTTTCCATATGTTTCTAATGGTTTCATGTGTTCAATCCAAGAATGGACACAACATCACATTTAACTGTAGAAATACTTGATACAAAACTGTATAAGTTATACAAACCATGGCCGAGATGATGTGGACAAACCTACCGTCACACCCATGTTGTTCTTCCACAAATTTTTGCCACAAAATTGGAAATGCAGAATTTTGTATGCTTTAGCATTAAGATTTCTATTCACCAGCAATAAGAGGTAAAAAAAAAGCTGTTCTAGTATGAAGACATGGTCATCTGATATCAGTGCCAGTTAAGGGAACTACATCTGGAATGGGATGTAGTGTGGGAACAAGCAGTGTGGGATGATTGGGTGTCCACATACTTTTGGCCATATTGTGTATGTAACTTAGTATTATTCAATGACATTTATTCAATGATAATGATCTAATGATCTAACTCACCATCTTGTACTGAAAGATTCTATTTTAACGCTAATGTAACGCACTGAACACACGGGAACCGCAACAATAATCAGTTTTAGTTACTTTGGTCAGTTTACATAATTTAATGTAGTGGTCTCACATATAGACCAGTCTGTATAATATGTTGCTTATCCAGTGTTCCTTGCATTATGCATTTATGGATCTGTGTGGCCTACTAATCTACTAATCCTTTTCAGCCTGGGCTCAATTAATCACTTAAAAAGAACAAAGGAACACAGTTAGATTTGGCTTTAGTGTATCAGGGAGGAGGAATCTGTGAACAAAGGAGTCCGTTTTATTTTCTGAGACCGGTTACCTCAAGAATGTTCCCATACTCTCAGTATTCAGAACCATCAGCACATATCCATCAAATTATTCCTAAAGAGCTGTCTGTCTGGTTGAACATGACATGATTTGTTTGCAAGTTTGTTTAAATTTGTAGTTATAAAGTACTGAATTTAATTACAAGAATCGCTATTACCTCAGCCGGGTGGTAAAGAAAGAAATCTATATTCACTCTGAAGGGAAAACTGTGTGGACATTTGGATCTGTCAGACTGTTCAGACAGACAGGTTGTTTTCCATGTGATGCAGATTACTGAATTTGGTTTTCAGTGGTAATGAAGTGCTATTGAAGCTCACAAGCTAAACAACACTTGAATTAAATAAAGTAGATCATTTCATTATATTAAATAGAGTGTTGTCATGCCTTGTTGTAGACACACCAGTATGAAAATCAAATTGTTATTATTATATTGCACATTATTTGTACTTATTTACATTTACGGCATTTGGCAGACACCCTTATCCAGAGTGACTTACATTTATCACATTTATACAACTGAGCAGTTGAGGGTTAAGGGCCTTGTTCAAGGGCCCAACAGTGGCAGCTTGGTGGTGGTGGTGGTGGTGGGGCTTGGGCCCCCAACCTCCTATTCAGTAACCCAACACCTTAATCATTGAGCCACCCCTGCCCCACCCCTGCCACACCCCTACTTGTAATCACATTATGCAAACTGCATGAGTATTTAACAGTGTGTGGTGAATCTCACAGAGTCTCAACAAGACTGGAGATGTACTTTGAACTGGAACCTCGACTGCACCCCCAGACCCCCTCACCTAACACAAAGAACACAAAGCCCCACAGCCACGCCCCAGGGGCTGAGTGAGAGTGGAGCTCATTATAACAGTAAAGGGGAATAAATCTGGAATTAGCTGTTCAACAAGTGCAAGTCTTTTAGTCATACTTTTGGCCATATATTGGACAATCCTATACTTGTGGAAATTTATTTAATTTAATAAGTCCTGAGGGTTACAGTTACAGTTAGTAATTAATTTAGATGCAAACAAGATTTCACTCTATCCACCTTTCAAACTTTTAAAATATGCTGCATTCCTACTTCCAGACCTCTGAACTGGGAATTCCTACACAGGAACTCGGGGTGGACTCCTCAGCTCCGAGCTCCTCCGAGTTCAGCAAGTGACATCAAATCAACATGGTGGCTCACAGCATAAAGAGAAAACAAGGTAGCACTTCTTACCTTATGCTGCATATACAAGTAAATACTTTAGATCAATCAACATACACTTACAGGGGTTAGACAATGAAACTGAAACACCTGTCATTTTAGTGTGGGAGGTCTCATGGCTAAATTGGACCAGCCTGGTGGCCAATCT
>JAOUQY010000036.1:2475909-2487438 GCA_028566355.1 Doras micropoeus | reverse complement strand
GGAGGCCCTACACCATACTAATAAATTATTGTGGTCTAAAACCAGGTGTTTCAGTTTCATTGTCTAACCCCTGTACTACTCCAGAGTTAACTGCAGGGAATCTGGATCGGCTGGATGGAAACCGTGCGCTTATAGGTGAGAATAACCGAAAGCTCTGATTGTGAGTTCTGATTCCTAACAAATTCAGGCTCTACTCTTCAGTGCTTCCTCCAAAACCATGCTGAACTGACGGAATGTAATGATACCTTCTTGTCCTGAGTGCTGAGATGTTAGTGGTCCATGTCAACTGTTTTTTTTGCTGTTGTTGTTTTTTCCTGGTCCTGCGATACCAGAGAGATGAGAGAGTTTAACTGACAGTTAATGGAACTCAAAGAGAGAAGAACTCAAAATATTACAAAATGTATTCTGACTCATTATCATTGCTTGAAGTATCACACTGAGGAATTGCGATTTTTTTAAAACCAGCATCTCAGTCATACACCCTGCTGAGTCAGCAGATCAACTCTCATCACAGCAAATTCCCACTTACTTTCTCTGCATACAAGTGATCGAAGGCCCTGTCATTTGGCAAGACCGTAGAGTGTCCTCATTAGATCTGTCCAAGATAAGCTGTAACTATTCTTCAACTGGCTTCTCCAGAAACAAAACCCTGTAAATGCAGTGTTCTCCAAAAGCCAGATAGTTATAACCATCGTCAATTGTACACTAACCACATTGTCAAATAACACACACTGTCATTATTTGATGATCCCAGTGTTAAGCAATACTTATAGTATTGGCATTAAAAAAGGAAAAAAACGTCCGTTTAAAATAATTACAGTGTTTTATGATTAGATTAGTTCGTGAGAGTAAATTTCGAAACCTAACAGCAGTCTGTAACGGTCTACGTTGTGGCTTGTCAGTCAAACCCATGTGCACATGTTCTTACAAAGCCGTATTATGCATTTAATTTAAAACAGATTTCAAGAGAAATCAGACTATAAATGCACCAATACATACGGAACCATTACCAGGATGAATAGCAATATGTTTCACAGCATCGACAGGACGTGAAACATTTCGATGTGCTAATTAGATTAAAATAAATCATTGGCAGTCTGCCTTCAGAGATCTGGCAGACAGCATTGCATCCCACTCAAGCCATTTAAAAAAAAAAAAAAAAAACAAGAAACCTTTTTCTTTCTGCAAAGACTGTGTTATTTGGCAAAGCATGATACAGTGTTAAAAGATGTGGGCAGATCAGGATATTCTGAGAAAATATGATATTCTCTCACACTCTCACCAAACATCTTCCATCACCAAGCAAATAAAGAGTAAACAGTAATTTAATATCAAGGCTGCACTTCTCTCCCTGAAATTATTTCCATACTATCATAACTGTGACAGTGCTGAGCATCACGTAGGTGGTACTTGCAGTTCCTCAGAAAAGCAAAGCTCTAAAAATACAACAATGCACAAGTAATACACATTGTGCCCCCAGAATATTCTGCACAGAAAGTCTGAGATGCTATTTTTGAGAATTATGTGAAGAAGCAAGCTCTAGTGTTATATAAGATGCAATATTAACTAAGGGTACATTCTATGTAAATCAATTAAGTGGTCGAAGAGAATTAAAACTATAATGCAAAAGCAGAAGGGCCGGTTTAGCACTACAATGCCAAAAGTTTTTAAAGGCACATAATTCACCCACAGGAATGTTCTGCCAAGAATTCACCCACTGGGATTTTCTGCAGTGCATGCTGCTCTTTACCCCACTCACTGATACTAAATTAAGGACTAGTACAGGAGTGATAGTGATGCAGGCTTGTCAGTTCCTGACTTTAATTAGAAGTATTGAAGCACTGAAACCATGCAGTATGGACCTACAGTTTGCATGTTAAACCACAAAGGTTTTTACGTTAAACCAAATGTTTCATGTTTTATTAAATGCTTAACAGTTTTTAGGCTAATCAAACACTCTCTTAGCAGTTGCATGATGCAGCATGATGCAAACTCATCATGTATTATTGTTTCCCTACTCAACATTGTGAATATCTCAGCCAATTATGGGAACTATGTGCATATCTCACTAAATTATGTTTACTATTTTGACAAATGCTTTTCAGTATTGTTTTGCAACAACCACATTCCTGTTTCCAGTGATATGAAGGTGTACAGAGACATCCCAGCATCATTTTAACAAGCAGAAGAGTCTGAGTTGGACAGATCCACCATCACATTACAGCTTCCCCGTGTTAAAGAGTGCTTGGCAGAATTGCAACTTATGACAGGAATGTCAAACTCAGGTCCTATTAGAGCTATTTGTGTTTTCCCTCTTCTAATGCACTGGACTCAGCTCATGATGGTAATTTAGCTGATGTGTTGTGTTGGGTGTGTTGAATGAGGTGGAATGTTAAAACTCTGCCTTACTGAAGCCTCGTAGGACTGGACTGGTCTGAAACGCCTATTTTGTCAGCTATTCCTGTTTATATTTTTCATCAGTCATAGTTAATAAACATGATGCAATATTAAAGAAGCATCACGTCCGAACAAATCCTAGAATCTCTTCAATATCTACTTATAGCATGAAGAGCAGGGGAGACAAGGACATCGTGAACACATTGTACGAAGGACAGATTTGATTCTGGAATGAAATATCTGGTTGCTTTGAATCATCAAAAAGCTGATTATAGGCTGTGTGCCCCAGAGCAAAAGTCAAGTGAGCACAGACTTAAGGCAAAGGTCCATAGAATGATCCATAAACCTTGGCATCAAGTGAAATAAAGGTGCTGTCAGAATATCCTGTTAAGAAAGATGATCTAATTCATGGATCTAATTCTGACTCTGTAATGTGTCAAGCCAAGGTCTTGAGCAATGGCTCAGGTAATCATTACTTTTTTGATGCTATTTGCTGCTATCTGATTGTTTCTATATCAGAAAAAAATTAGAAGTCTAAGCCTCTTCAGAAAATAGAAATACTCACCTATGTTATTTTAAGGAAGAGAATGTGACAAAACATGCTGTTTTTACATAAGAATGTAATTAACAATGGTCTGACCAACCTGTAGTTATTTTCTAATAACAGTATGTCTTGAAATGCTTTATTCCTCTTATACCTGTCATGTCCATGGCTGCCAGAGGGCGCCCGAAACACCCTGTGGGAGGACTACAAGCTAAGACTACTACTCCCACAGGGCCCTGCAAATCGAGCGCACCTGCTGGCGGCCATCTTGATTAGCTCGTTAAGCCGTGCTGAGGAGCATAAAAGAGGCCTATTCAGCACTCCTTAGCACGGATTGATGTTTGTCCTACTGCCTCCGCGCCAGTCGTCACAACGAATCTCTTTGCGCTTTTAAATCCCAGCTACTGTAAGTATCTTGTCACTTATTGCACCTTTGTATATAGTCACGCTATTACACCTCGCCTGCTTCTTAGCGGTTTTTCTTTGTGTTTTTCCCCAGTTCCCCGTGCCAGAGCGTGGTCGCTGCCTTCGCCCTCGTCACGAGTTTTGGATTCCTCTGAGCTTTACTCTAAGTCTTGGTTTTTGTTTACTCCCTGCTGCTGCTGTTTTTGTTACCATGCTCTGTGCCTTTATCATTTTTGGACTAAAACCTGCTTTTTTATGAACTTTTTGTGTTTGACCTGCGTAACAATAAAACATCTGCTCTTGACTCCAACCTGATTGGGATCGTTACAATACCAGAGTAATTCATACCAATTAATGCATTTTTATAGTTAATTAAGGAACGGTACATCTTAATTTATATTATTTACATCCTTTAAACTGTTATACAATTTCATATTTAAATTGTTCTGTTATAAAATATCATCATGAATGGCTATCTGTCCCTTTATTCTTCTGCCAGGCCTATTTGAACATTCTGGAGCTATGTTGGAGCTGAGCACTCGGCCAATTTTTACTCTGCTGAACTTTTTTTTGTATTTATTTTGTTTTCCCACAGAGATTCATTTCAGTTTCCACATTCTCTGCTACCTGAAGAAGCAGCATGCTTGTGTTTTTACTCATTTCCAGGTGGATTTCCTTCTGTATTGCACTCCTTGTGATGAATCACAGAATCTCTGCTTTCCACTTTATACATAGTCTCAGCTCCAAGGGAATGATGAGTTATAATAAAGGTTTCTGGGAGCCATGGTGTGGAAGTGGGTAGCATTGTCGCCTCTCAGCAAGGAGCACTAAGGTTCGATTCCCAGGCTGGGCCAGGGTTCTTTCTGTGTGGAGTTTCCATGTCTGTGTGGGTTTCCTCCAGGAGCCCTACCCTGCCTTCTGCCCAGTGAGCACTATGGTAGGCTCCACCACCCCCACGACTCAGTAGTAGGATAAGCAGCTTAGATGATGATGAATGAATAAAGGTTTCGCACTTGTGTGGTCAATGCCTGAATGCTCTGAAAGCCAAGGCATCAGGTCCGTGCCAATGCAGAGGAGCGATTCTCAGAACAGTCATTTCATGCACAGAATCCGCACTTATGCCAATGCCAACAGGCTGCACTAGTTTGGCAGATGTGAACCAAAATTCAAATCTGAAAAAAAAACCATTCATGAAAAATAATGGATGATAACCTGCTTATAAAGCCATGCAAGTGCTTGGAGTCTCTTTTGAAGCATATGGCTGACATGGCATCAGATGTGGCTCAGCTGAAATCAATGATGTTATGGCTGTATCTGTTGATCGAGTGCTCAGCATATCCCAGGAGCTGATTCTCCTGATCACTCCTCATCTGTTTACTCTGCTGAGCCATTTTTTCTCACTTGCTGATTTATTCAGCTTGCACCATTTCCCAACATCTGATGCCTAGTGGGCCTGTGCCATACTACTAGCATGGTGGGTTTTCCCAGAATTGGGCATGGTTAATCATGGTTAATCCGGGATATCCGGTATCAACTATACACACAGCCTCATCTCTGAGTGATTGAGCCATTCTACATCTATGCTGCAGCTTATGTACAAGCTCTCCGGAAAGCTGGGGACAAACACCAGCAAATGTCCTCCACCTCAGCATTGACAATGTGGTTTACCTCCTCCTGACAGGTATCCAACAGATGTCTGAGTGATGTTGACTTTCCAGTGAGGTTTCAGTGGATTGTGATGACTAAGTCACATGGGTATAAAGTTCAATTATATCATCATCCCTGTCTTTGGTACACAGGGCCTGGCCAGTTTTCAACCCCATCAGTAGGCCACTCTGTTCCAAGATAATTATTTTCTTTTGGACAGAGGGTTGACCCCATGGGGTCAGATCAATGGGTTCTAGAAGGACAGTAATCCTTGATTGATTATTAAAAAGGATTCCATTATATATGGCCTTTAGATTTTAATTATGTTGTGCAACCACTGAGTACACTCATATTGTTGAGCCATGCCCTTTCATGACCTCATCACATTGGAACACAGTTTTTTGGAGATGCAAACAGCCCTTGCCTCTGTTGGCCAGAGACATACAGGTACTGCCACACTTGCTGATGCTGATACATTCAGGCCACCTGGGACATGTACACATTACTTCATGTGATACGGCAGACCATATTATTCATTATTCCATATTATTCACTAGCCACCCTGTCATTTCAACATGTTGTGCTTTCCAGGCAATGTAGGCAGGCCTCTATATAGGCTGATCCAGTTCCTGATAAGAATGCTTGGACTGTTAACTCCAGCTGCAACTGTAGCTACTTTAGGGGCTGTTAAAAGTTGGGAATTGCGCCGAACCTGCAATCTAAACCCCCAAATTCTCATCTGAGTGAGAGGAAACACAGGCTTCAACAAAGAAGACACATTAGCCTGTTAGAACTGAGGGTGGCCTATCTGGTCTTCAAGTATGTTCTACGTGCATGGAGGCACATCCTGATTCTTTGTAATAATGTAGTCATGTACATAAAACACCAGGGCTGCATACACTGCTAATGTTGATCAGATTAGAGAAGGTTTAGGTTTGTATTAGGTTTTAGTCAGGCAGGTCCTTTTACTGTACCTTTCTTGGAACTGTAAAATTGATAGGCTCAGTGTATTATTAGTCTTAGATTCCAAATCCCTGTGAATATAAAGTTGTGCTACCCCTACTTTAATAACGACCAGCAGCTATTGTCTGTGCTGCAGCTGCTGTACCTGGGTGTCAACTACCAAACAGCATTGCCTCTCTTAGTGGTATGAAGATTGTGGTCAGATCTGAAAACCCTTCTAGTCAGTCCTAAGGTGAGCTAGTTCCATGTGATATCTTGCTATAGGGTTTCCTGTCACTTGAAACCAACATTGAACCAGTGGCCAGAAGTCAGGATTCTCCAAGTACTGATAGCCACAATAGAAAGAAACTTTGTAGAAAAGCTCTTGGCATGTGTTCTCATGAACACAGGAGGGTATCCAAATCTTGAAACACAGTTACATACCATGCATAACTAGCGTTCCCTCTTCCTCTTTGGCCTCTTGTTTGACCCGTCAGGTTCAAACTTTCCGCAGTGCTTTGGCACAGATACAGATAACCTACTTTTCAATAAAATATCTATTGCATCATATACTGAGTATAAGCTTGGAGCTTAGAGTTATAAAAGAAAACCAATATCTGTAAATTTGATATATTTTTAATATTAAAAGATAGAAATAAAGAAGTGACATGAGCACAGCATTAGCACAATTATGTTTATTTTTAACAGCAGTGTAATACACTGTATATATCAAATTATAGTTTTAGTCATGCCAGCCAGTGTGGTAAAAATAAACATTTTGTCCCCACCCTCTAATGTTTTTTTGAATCATATCTTTTTACACGCTGATAAAAAGGAAGTCTCAGGTACATGAAAAAGAGTTAATAAATGCAATCCAAAAAGAAGAGCCTGGGCAGAGTCCTTCAGCCAAAGGTCCTTTTGCAACAAGTAAATGCTGTACCATGCAGTAGAGCTGTCTATAGTGTATTAAAATGATATAGAATATAGGGGAGAAATAGCATGCTGTATTGTAAAGCACCTCCTCTTTAAAATACCTCCCAGCTATAGATCATTTGGAATACTTGGCTCTGTTTGCTGACTACACACAATGGCACAGCATTACTTGGTGCATCGTCTACATTTCCCAGCACTAAAAGTCTTCCTTCCCAGGCCCCCTTGCATCTCGTACATGTGTGAAAAAATTTGCAGCAAAATACCACTTTGGCAGGCAAACATCATTCTCATTTTCATCAAGTTTTGGACACATCAAAAATGCAGCATGCAGTCAAACACCCACTCCTTCCTTGTGCAAATTTCTGTAGCTCCATCGTTCACAGACAGACTCCACTCTTCCCATTTAGTAGTTCTGAGCCCTGAACAGGGCAAAAACCCCAGACTTCTTTCAAAAGCCTTATTATAACTTTACAAGGCTGAGGTCAACAATGTGAGTTATCATCATTAAAAATGATCAATGATTTTGTTAAAACAAATTATTATTTAGCATCTGTTATCTCTACAGTCATAAAATGTTAATATTCATGTTACAGGCTGTGTGCTACTCTCTCTTGGGGCATGTAGAGATAAACAGCAACTCAAACGGATTGCACAGATGAAAAGGAGCAAATGCCCCTATGCTACTTTATGTTCTCTCAGTCAAGGCAAAGGCCCACTGTAGAAAATATTAGGTTTTAGACTAGTAAACAATTATGCAAAAAAAAGCTTTCCATGTAACTATATAAACGATTATTTCTTTACCGAGATATATTTCCAGCAAAAAAGTTTCACTCATTATTCTCTGATTTCATACACCTGCCCCTGTGTATAAATGACCCTCTTAAAGACACTTGCAAAGCCTGAGTAAAATGAATCATGAAGAATGACGCACAATAAGAAACGCTGAGGCAGTTTTCAAAGATAACCTTTATGAAATTGTTATTAACTGCCAACTGCATTTATTAAAAAAAAAAAAAAAATCATACCCAGAATAACCGACTGGGAATAGAATAGCTGACGACGTGTATTATACGGTTAAGATTAAGGTTATGCTGACAGAGGTCAGATTTGAGAAATCTATTAGATGATGAATTGTGATCACTCATCGTCCTGTACGTATTCACCTCTCCTCCCTCTTCCGCACCAGCAATTATATCATTTGTTTTTGGTTATCTGGATATTCAGTTTGTCTAATACAAAAGCTAATCCCAGCTCACCCTGTTTTTTTTTTTTCCAGGATTTCTTGAGAAGGAAATTCTCAAGGATTCCTCCTTTAACATTCCTCAAGGATTCCTCATGAATCAGACTACATGAACCATTTGCACCTTTTTGGGGAAATGAATCATCGACAGAGTTCCCAGTTTGTTTCTTCTCCCAGTGTTCGTTATTATAATGTGAGACTGTAACTACCTAGGACTCAAAACTAGAGCCAAACACTACTCCAACTGGTTATTGCTTGTCTTTTTTAAGGGCGGGCAAGTATAATTAGGCAAATGTGATGTTTCCATTGAAAAAACGATAAGAAACCTTTAGATGAAGAGTTTTACAAATATTCAGTAAATGGATGTATGGTTCAGTGTAAACAGTACAATTTACTGACAGTGCAATGCACCTGAACAATATCTATGGGGAAAAGAACGAAACATATCATTCGCTTGACTACAGTCACAGTCATACTGTGCTGTTACCTTCTTTGACTCAGATTTCTAACAATTTATTTCAGTAACTGGAAAAAGGAGGAAAAAAAATATAAACCTTACAACCTTAATGGATTACTAGATAACTGTGCACGGAGGTTATTTTTAACTGTATGACTTCTTTTAATCCTAGGATTTTAAGCTGCTTTCCTGTGAACCCCCATATGAGCTGAATCAATGTTTCAAAGCTCAGGTGTTTAGTGAGAGAAAATAACAAGAAAACTACTAGCAATAAATGGAAATAATGGCCATACTATCATATCCTAACAACGTGTAGGTTTGAGGAGGACAGTATGCAAATATTCATTGCTTTTCTAATCAAAAAAATTATATATCAGCAAATAAAACTATGTAGTTTCCAATCATATCTTTTTCATCAAGTTATTTTGTAAAATATGAAGGTAAGGTTAAGGGTAAAGTGAAGCAAACAAAATAGAAAAACAAGAAAACAGCTCAATTTACCAAATTAGAGTCTTCAATGCGTACATTAATGTAACAAAAGGACCTGTTACACATGCGGTAAAAATATGTTCATGCTTATGATATAATAGACATGGGTATGTTCATGCTTCTAAGACTTCTTCCAAAATTTAGCCCATACTAAAGTTAGAATGATGGCTTAGGTCTCCCTTTCATGCCAATTAATATTACAAATCCAGCATGCACTCACATCATACCAGAGCAGTTATCCACCATCCCATATTCTCTCTGTGCCAAATTTAAATGTTAAATTTAACATGAAAAAGTTGCTTCATGGGTATAGGTTGAGAAAAATAAGAGCTACATATCTTTTTCTTTTATATTAGAAGATACAAAAATAATCTCTTTTGAATATCCATCTACAGTCGGCATGCTATGATTTGTAGGGCGTTAGACACACTTGAAATAAACAAGACATGGGGATATATGGGGGAAAACAGTGTGAAAAGATGAAAATAGCTAAGTAAGTCTGCAGAGGTGTTTTGTTCAAGCAGTGCTACCAAATACCACACCAAGCCTTCATTACAGCCACAGAGCTCCTGTGTGCACCGTGCAGTGCTTCTGCTATTGAACATAAATGCCCTGAAATAGTCAGTCAAGAGACAGTCCAGCACATGGGGTCAGTATAAAAATTGTGTCTCTTTAAATAAGTTTGCATGCAGTCACAAATGTACAAGCAACTACTATTCTTAAAGTAGACTTCATTGGCAGGCCAGATTCCAGCTGGACATGCATCTATTTACAATAGAAATTAGTTTTACCTCCTTCAACAGATTTTCTTATTGAGAAGAGGTAACATTATAAGTAAACCAACCTATATTAAACAAACAAACAAATAAATAAATAAACAAATAAAGATTCAAAAAGGTCCATCATCTCTGTCTGCCTCAGGACTAACAGGTCTTGAGACAGTGAAAATATCCTGGCATTTGAGTTTGGTTTTCGGGGTTGAAGTCTGTGGTAGTGGGCTTGACCTCCTCTGCTCTGAGAGCAGTCTTAAAATCTCCCCCACCTGGGCCTCCAGGACAGACAGACGACCACTCAGGGTCTGGATGTCTTCTTTAAGTTCCATCTTAGCCTCCTGCAAGGTGCTTTGAAGCAGAGCCTGCTCAGGCACAGATAGGAAAGAAAGACTTCTTGTGGTTAAGGCCCCTACTCCAGGGCTAGGCTGCTCAAATGGGCTTCGCTCCATGGGGCTACGAGAGTCACCTACCCTGTCAATGCGTAAGTCACTTTTGGTGATACCGCTGTCACAAGAATCAGTTTTGTGTAATGCACTCTTCTCATCTGCTCCTTCAGTACCTCCCTTTCCACTGTCAGTGCCATTTCTGTCTGTACTGACTGTAATGGGTTCTTTCCCCTCAGCCCCCTGGTTTTTGGCATCTTCTGGGAGCAGTCTTAGGGGCTGGGTAACATCTCCCCACTCCTCCTCTCGCTGTGGCCAATCTAAGTTTGATGGCGGAGCGAATGAGGCTCCATTTTGTGTGTTCCTGAGACGCTTCCATCCCCGTCCACCACCACCGCCACCACCCGGTCTGACAGGACTGCTGAACTTTAAACAGTTCTGTTCAACTACACTGAGACTGGGCTTAAGCTCCATGGCCTCATGGCAAGCCCTCCCACTGGAGTCCTCTGTTTGCACATATGCCAGGGAGCTTTGAACTGGGGTTATCTGTGAAACAGTCACAACCGTTGAGCCACCATTACCGCTACCTCCACCCAAACCAGGAGCCCCATTTTGCATAGAGGATCCGTGGTGATGATGGAGAGAGTGGTGCACCTGGTTTGGGGGCTGAGGATAACGGTGCTGCTGATGGTGGTGGTGGGACAGTGGATGGAGCTGGTGCTCCACATGATGCTGGTTCCTCTCTAGGTCTGGCAGCAAGGACCCCTGTGCTCTCATCTCTTTCTGCTGTTTGAACTTCTGGAAGAGTTTCCGGACTGGATGGTCCACAGGAATGGAGAGTGTCACCTCATTTTTCTGGTGTCTCCTCTCCTCCTCCTCCTTCTTCACATCTGCGATTTTACGGAAGACAATCTGTGAAAAGGCAACAATTTCTTAATTCAGCTTTGTACACCACTGAGGTCTATTTGATCCATTAGTTAACTCAAGTTAGCAAAAAGCATTATATTTCTAAATCTGATTTACAGGAGAATATATATAGGAGAGTAAAGGTTATATACAGGAAGAATATATAACATATGCAAGAAAATGTACTAGAGAATAAAGGTTTTATAATGTGTTTAGTATTCTGTAGCATGTATCTCATTTTACATTTATAGTTTTCTTCTCCATGTCACTATATGTCCCAGCATGCATTACCAGGAGCACACAACTCTCACCATGATTGACTGTAATACTATGAACATATACAGGGGTTGGACAATGAAACTGAAACACCTGTCATTTTAGTGTGGGAGGTTTCATGGCTAAAGTGGACCAGC
>JAOUQY010000036.1:2410482-2421279 GCA_028566355.1 Doras micropoeus | reverse complement strand
TTAGAGACACCAATCAACCTAACGTGCATGTCTTTGGACTGTGGGAGGAAACCGGAGTACCCGGAGTAAACCCACACTGACACGGGGAGGACATGCAGACTCCACACAGAAAGGACCCAGACCGCCCCACCCGGGGATCGAACCCGTGAGGCGATGGTGCTACCCACCAAGCCACCATGTCACCCATCAGTGTAATATGTCCAATGCAATTATAAAACGGTACATGCAATATGGCCTGGTACACAATCAGTCAGGAGGTTGAAATAGATTATATATATCATTTGTGTGTTTTTTCTTATTGTTTATGGTTGGCGAGGTTGCTGGTTTGTTATCACCAAAACGATTTTTTGCATCGCCAATCTTCCAGGACTGCCCATTTCACAGAGTTACTCAAACTGCAGATGTCTACTATACCCATGTTTTATTTCATTTTTAATCCTGTCATTCAGTAACAACTATAAACTATTTAGTAACTATGTGAAACTAATCAGAAGATCGGTGGATATGGGGATAATTAATGCAAGTCAGGACTCACAGAGAGGTCCTAGGAGATGAACAGGAAAACTCTTCAGCTGGGCATGTTCTTATAGCTCAGCACTTAAAACAAAAGATTAAGACTATGAGACCCTCAAATGATCATGTGACCAGCTAGCTAGCAAGTGCCTTTCAGCCACTGTCTGGTCTGCTTAGGATCACTCTGCATAATGTACAGTTCTGTGTGTGCATGAGTAGCCACTGTAAAAGAAGATGAAAAGAATGGGAATAAATAGGTATTTTAGGCTGCAGATCTTATATACATACATACATATTTCAAAACCTCCCACATATATTATATACAATAGCTGAATATATTAGCCACGTAAGCACACGGTCTCACATGCACATATACGTATCTTATATATGTATTATGTAAGTATAATCGGTGTCAGGCTCAGATGTTGGGACATATGCGACAGGCCACTTAACCCTATATTTCTTGTTTTTCACAGAACATTATATAATCACTGATGACACTAAACGTACAAGGGGTTTGACTGTGTGATGTTTTTGGACTAATTAACTTCTGGTTTACTTGCAAATAAAAGTCCAAATACTGTACATGCTACTGACATACATTCAAGTTAAAGCTTTAAGTGAGTAAAAGTCACTCAGGAATGTTGAGACTAAGATTAAGTGAAATAATTCAATAATTAAAATAATAATTGCGGCGTGGTGGTGCTTTGGGAAGCATTGTGGGAAGCCTCACAGCTCCAGGGCCCCTGGTTGCATCCTGAGTTACTGTTGGGTTACTGTCTGTGTGGAGTTACACATGCTCTCCTCATGACTGTGTGGGTTTCTTCGGGTTTGCTGGCTTCCTAAAAACCTCCAAAATGTATGCCAGTAGGTTGATTGGTTACTCTAAATGTCCCTTAGGTGTGAATGAGTGTGTGAATGAGCTCATACATGATGGTATGTGATAGACTAGAATCCTATGCGTGGTGTATTCCTGCCTCACAAGCAGTGTTTCAGGGACAGGGTTCAAATCTACTTCAACTCTGACCAGAATAAAGTGCTCACTAAAGATGAATGAATGAATGAATGAATGATAATATATTATTATTTATACAGGTCCATTCACCAGTCTAGACATAATGATTCTTCTTCTTCTTTTTAATCATGAAAGTTTTGTTCTGGTTATAGAAATGCTGTGCACTTGTGTTGTTTTGTGTTACTTGCACCATAGACCTTCATGGAGTATATGATATTTTTTGCTGGCCACAAGCTTCAGAATCTTCCATTTAGGCACACTTCCTGCCCCAGGTTCCAACAGGAAAACAAACATCTGACACTATACTTGACCAGACAAGCTTCAAACATAACACCATGTCACAACTTTACCCCATTATAAGTTACAGAGTTTTGTTAATGGCAAGTGGCAGTTAATGGAAAATTTATGTCACTGGCCATTTGTTAATCAATGTCTTTCAAAAACTGTGGCTCTCTGATGGTGGAACAAACAAATAAATGCTATCAGAGCAGGAGCATCCGTCTTCAGGAATCTCTTGAGGACTCATCTGTTCTGAGAGCACCTTATCTCCTGACATCTCTAACACCATAACATGCCTAACTCACACTTACAGTACACTTTAGTTCCTGATCTCCTGCACTCTTTCCTACTGATTTACATTAAGTACTTACTCCAAGGTCTCATACTGTACTGAAAGTTGAGTATTGTTCCTGACTTGTAAGTTTCTTTGGGTAAAAGCATCTGCCAAATGAATAAAATTTACATTTACATTTACAATACATTTAAATTGGCTTCCTCTAGTACAGGGGTGCAGAATGTACAAACAGCAGGTCTGTCAGATAGGTTGGTTTGGCTCTGCAGAAGCCAACTAATGAGTTAAATACAGGGAAACACCTCATTACACTTCCCGATTTGTATAATAGTTGTCATCTTATGGCTTTTATTGATGCCTGGATGCAATTATTACTTTATCAGCTAGAGATTTTTTGTACAATTATTTGGTACCAGGCTAATATATAGCTTATGTACACCATGTTTTGGAAAAAGTGGAGAAACTGACAATGATATGTTTCTTCTGGGAAATAAACAAGAAAACGGTTTGTTTATGTTTGTTCCCAGCAGATGGAAAGAACGTAACAATTGACGGCAATGAAGTATTATTTTTATGTGAATAGGCCAGTCACTGATACCAGTTTTAACCATTCTGGCCCCTTAAAATAACCAACAACAGGAAGTTGTCCACATGTAGTGATTTACTGTATAAAAAGACTTCCTACACAATAACATACACTGTGTTATAAGGTGCTACTAGGGCTTACCTCATCCACGTTCTCAAAAGCGTTGATGATGTCATACGGCAAGCAGGAGAGCAGGTCTATGACAAACCAGGTTTTCAGGTAGTTCATGCGTATGAGTTTAGGATCTGATATGACCTCTCCGCCAGGTCCCACGAATGTGGTGTGAAAATTAAGCACAATATCCACCAGGAAGATGACATCCACCACACTGTCTACCACCAGCCAGGCCAAGTTGTTCTGTTTGGTCTTGAAGGAGACGTTATAGGGCACCATGATGGCAGTGTAGAAGGTGAGGATGAGGATGACCCAGTCCCAGGTGGTCTTGAAGGTGCAGTAGTGCAAGATGATATGAGGAGGAGTTTTAGGAGCCTCCTGTTTGTATTGCGGGAGGATGTCTGAGCCTAACTGAAGAGCCTGGATTATGGAGGAGAAAAAAATTATGAGCCATAGCGGGATTATAAACTTTTGTTTGTAACAGCTATTATAAAACAGCTTATTTGTGTTTGTCATGTATAGTTTCTATAGAAAATGAGATCTGTTCTCCAACCTTTGTAGCATCATTCACTATATAGCCTTTAGCTTTTTTTTCTCTGAAGGTACCACACAGGGGCACAAAGGCTCTTTGTGACACACTACATATATCAGCACCTAGAAGGCAGTGGAGTTGACTTTCTATAGTCTGAGAATAGCAGCAAAGTAAAAATAGTGTGTGCAAAAGGCATAGACCTTTAAGAAGGTGACTCATCAGTGATTTTGCTGTCCAGTGAAGAAAACTGACCTTTCTGGTCTGGATCCGATAAAGAGATGCTCACCTCAGCCAGTCGTGAGTGCTTGTGGTTCACTTCGGTTTTGTTTAACGGTGCAAGCTGTTGGAGTGTGCCGCGGCTGTTTGTCAGTGCTCGGGTCAGTCTTGCAAATTTGGTCCATCCTACAACAGGAAAATCCATGCAGAAAGCAGATAAGCAACTAGAAAAGCCTTCTGAATATAATCCTCCTGTATGTGTAAAACTTAGGTTAATGAGCCTGTTGGAAGTAAAAAAAAAAAAAAAAATTATTGTGTGAAATATGCATGCAAAACAGAGAGAACAAAAGGCAATGAGGGTTTTTTAGATGCACTAAGTACAGTATATTGCAAGTGTGAATCTCAGAGACACTCCAGGAATAGTAAACTGTAGCAGTAAGCCAGATCGAAACGTAAAATACAGTTTGTGCATGTGCATTATGTTAATAAAGCAAATGGGAAGTTAAAATCTAATTCAAAAGTTCTGTTTAAAGCTCTACCAGACACATTGCTGTTTTCTTAGGCCATAACATCAAATCTGGTCTTCCAGATAGTTTCCAGGTTTAAAGCAAGCACCTCATGGTTAATGTGTAATTACTGAAAAGTTATTCTTTTGTTGAAAATCAATTAGGGGCAAGGCAACGTACACCAGCAGCAATATGAGCCCAAAACACGTAATCCCAGCCCAGCAGAATTGTGCCAGCATTCAGTTCAGCGGAGATCAAAAGTCATCATTTTGGAGCTGGTCGTCAGCTGCATGTTTCTTTAGTTTGAAATTGCAGTTGACTAGATTCATTCTGCTTACTCCCTAAAGAGACTGAGATTTATAGTGTCAGACACTAAAAGCAGGTTGGAGGAAAGACCGAGATGCGCTACCATTTTCCAATTTAAGTCACATCTCATGAATGTGCAAAAACAACAAGGGAAAAGCAGCACGGAAAAGAACAGATCTCGTGTGAACATTTCACGCGTTTCACAGCAATAGTACACAGGGGCACTCTTACTGTGCAACCACATGCCACATGAGCTCTATGGAGGATAAGGAAGGGGAAATCAGCCTTGTGTACTGATTGGATCAAGCCCTTCCAGCAGAGCATGCAAACATAAACAGCCTTATGGCATAGCAGAGAAACCAGACAGACAGGCATTAATGATTTTAGCATCCGTATGCAGGCCATTATTGTTGTTAATCTAAAGAAGATGAATACGAATCGGGGAGAAGTATCTCCAGAAGAGACTCCGATAAATTGAGGAAAGGAGGCAACCAAAGGGAAGGAGGGAGTAAATAAGTAAATGAGAACGGTGTAGGTGACAGCAGAGGGATTGGGTTGGAGGGGGGTGAAGAAAGAAACAATTGCCCAAACTATCTAGTTCTCTCTGAAGGCAAGGTGATAACTCTATGAGACAATCAAAGGCCTCATGCAGCTCCCCACTAGGGAACTGCGATTCCCTTCAGATTTCTGCTAGGTTGAGCTTGGCTTTCTTTGCCTGAGTTAAGTAAGTCTGCCAAGCACAGGGTCAGCAGTAATCATAACAAATAGTGACAGAGTTAGAGATAGAAGAGGACATGGAAGGAGAATGTGTGGGAGAGATGACAATGTCTATTTGGCTTCTCTTTTCCCTCTGGGTTTCTGATTCGAGATTTCTCTCCATCTCGTAAATTGTCACAGTTGTTGGGGTTGAGCAGCTTTTTCTGTCAAGATTTCACATTATTTCTGCATTTGAGGTCATTGTGATATTGCACAACTCCCAATAGCCAATGGTAAACGGTTCAGAGGTTCCGATACACACAAAGGCCCAGGCATTCATACATACAAACTAATAATACCAAGAGGTTTAAAGATTACTGTAATATTAGGTAACACAGGTATGTTCTAGTGTACACACCGATGTACATTCACAGTTATGAAACAGTTATGAGCATTTATGAAAAGTTGGTGCATATTTTATAACTTCCCCTCCAGATCATGGCAGTGCAGGCTATCCAATTGGGACTTCTTTTGCTTCTGAAACCAACACACACATCTAGGTCTGTGTACCCAGAGGCAAGTAGAGGAAAGTACAGCGTGATATGGAATACAGCTCCTAAAATAGCTCTTTACTACATGACTTTCTAATTACAATGCCAGCTTTATAATGAGCATGTAATAGAAGCTTTAGCATATTATGAAAGCCTCTTTAACATAGCAGTAGTAAGTGCACAGACCAGCCTTTCCGCTGCATTATGTTTACTACAAAACACTAGTAGAAACAACAGAAAATAGAACATAATTTTTTCCCCTCTTTAATTAATACTGTGCATTGATTCATCATTATCAGTCGCATTAAAAGAAAAAAGTCTTGCACCAAAATGCAAAGAATTTTTTCTGCCTCTAAATGTCATGCAAAGATAGAAATCACAAGAAAATCAATAACCAGATGGTTATGGAAAATTTTTGTCTCACAGTGATGCTTCAAGCTTGAGGAACATGAACTAACAAGAAACATGAAGTCCAACCATACACTGCTTCCCACCCACATTTCCTCTTTCACTCAGAAGCACATCACGTTACTGAAGCAAGAAACTGTTTGCAAAACAGTTTTGCATTATGCTTCATATACTCATATATGTTTTCTGGTAGAATAAATTCATTATTTTCAGCCTGAGTGTTGTAAACTTTTGCTTTGGGCATAGGAAAGTGGTAGAAAACACTCTTTTACTGCAGCCAAAAAAAACTTTGCAGACTTTCACATATAAAATGTTGTGGGGTTTTTTTTTTTGCATTTTGTGGTTTCATGTCTTGCCAAAGTTTTCATGGCTTCCACTAATATAGTGAAAATTGTGAAAATACAGCTAAAATTCACCCAGTATGTGACATACGAATGTCCAAAAACGTAACATTTCACAAATGGAGGTCTGACTTTTGACCATATCTGTAGCTTCAAATTCAAAATATGTCCATGAGAAATGGTGGCACACCTGCTCGGGTGCTGAAAGCTTGGCCGAGGTCATTGCGGATAGCAACGGTTGCTAAGCAGCAATTGGACAAATAAATAAGGCAGTGCCTGGGATCAGTCAATCAGTGGTCATGTCATATGGTGACTCTCCACCGGTCACATGACCATTTATTATGCAAACACTCGTGTAACTCTTTCACCTTAATCAACATGGCAGCGGTGAGGTCCAAACTTAATAATCAAACTGGATTACTATGTATGTGGCATACATGTGGTTTGTACATAGCGATGCACTTATGTTAAAAATGGCTTTTTTAAAAAAGGGGTTCTGCCATATTTCAAAAGCTCAGATTGTTATTGACTCAGAAACGTTGTGTGAAGATTAGAGTCCTTTTATATTACTTCTGTCCGGGTGTCTGATGAATGCTAGGGACTGAACATATTTGTAGTGTGCTTCTGTGCACCATAATCTTGTACACTGTTATTTGGCTTTTTTTTCCCAACAGATCCATGTTTGCCATAGGGGTTTGGATACAGAAACTGTTTCCTGACATATAGAAAATTCTTCACCATAACTTGGACAAATAGGTAGAACACACCAAGGAAAGGAGCATCACACAGCAGGTGGAACAAAGAGGATGAGAAAGCAGGTTCACTCTTCATCCTCTTTAGCCCTGGATGTCTATTTGAGAAGGGAGCAGGTGCGATTTTGCCTCGGCTCCACAGCTGACACTTTGCACCTGCTTGTCGTTCTGCCAATCTAACAATGTGACAGAAGCTGCCGGCCTACGTCAAAAACTGTAAAAAAAAAAACTGTGTGTGTAGGTTTTGGTAGGGGGTATTCGGCAAGCCATGATCATGTCAAAGTTGTGCTCTAAAGGTGCCATAGAATGCAAAACTGTATTTACCTTGGCATAGTTGAATAAGGTGAGTTCTGTACAGGGAACTGACATAGCGTGAATCTTAAACATTGTTGTCTCCACCTTCAAAACAGAAAGTGGCCAAATCCAAAATCTAACTGTTTCATAACTGTCCTGACTCATTAATATTTATGCGAAATGTGAAATTTCCATACACTAGCCCATGTTCTAGCCCAGGCAGCATTACCGTGGACCTGTACAGCCGACAGTTCTGCAGGTTTTGTGACAATGACAATGGAGCAACAACAACAAAAATGGCAGACTACGTAGAGAATTGTGTCGGCGATGAAGGGGACGTCAGCGCTTTTCATAGCCTTCCCAAGGAACCAAACTGTCAACAGGCATGGCTGATGTTCATCTTTAACAGGATCCCGGACAACTTTAAGTTGTAAACAATTTTAAATTGTTAGTTAGTTAGTTTGCTCTGCCCATTTCACTTTGTTCAGTTTCACAAAAATTGGACAATATTGAGCAGGCTTCACTCTCTTTAGTGTTTAATACTAAAGAGGATGTCAGTTCCAAATTGTTTGGCATCACCCCAACCCCAACTGCGACCTGTAAGTAGCTAGCTTGCAACTCTATCAGGTTTCATCTTTGCTGACATGCAGAGGAGATGGCTAGGGCGTCGCTGTGCATCGCTGTAAACCAGCCAATCAGAGCAGAACTAATTAATTAATGAGCACACCAAAAAGAACAACTTGCTTCATTCTAGGGCCATATTATAGGGTTATAAATAGGCATATAACACCACAGCTGGGCATTTTCCACCCGGATTTAAAATACTGAATAGATGCATTCTGTTTTAACTTTAAGCTGATAAGGAAAGTAGCCACCAAATTGGGGGAAGTGGGGGGGTGGGGTCAGAGGGCAAGAAAAATATAGAGAGATCTGACACTTCCCATCAATTGCATATATAATTTGAGCTCTCCTGGGCTCACCCCTGTGCCGCTGGAAATGAGAGCCTTCTTAAACATAAAGTGACAACTCATCCTTCTCCTGCTCCATTCTGCTGCAACACTGCACAAAGCTCGCAACACTGCACAAATCAGCTCGGAAACAGCATCGCTAATTGACCTTGTTACGGTCCTTTCATCCTGTATCTCTTTTTAAAGTAGAACTCTGTAATTATTAAGACACTTCTGAATTTGGAGAAGAGTAACATGTGCAATGTTTTTGTTTCATTTCCTGAATGACTACAAGATTCATCAAAATGTTCTAATATGTCAGTAATCCCTAACTATAAGTCTGAACTGTATTCCACAACGTATATTATAGAAAAGAGAAGTGAAAAATGGGAGATCTGGGAGTTACATGTGCAATTAGCCAGTAATGTTCAACTGACAGATCCCTAACCAAACCTTCCAGTCCAGTACATTTTACTATAAGCACAGAACCTTTCCCTTCTGACAAGCATCATATTTATTTTGGCTCTTTTACCATGTCTGCTGTAGTCTTACCTTTAGTAGTCTCGTCCTCGATGGGTTGTTTGAAGACGGTTATGTCCTTGAAGGTGCAGAGGAACAGAACCACTTTGTCGTTTTCGTTCCTGATCGGGGCCACCTGCATGTATAGCCATACTGGGCTCCCTGATTTGGCAAAGGGAGTAGTATGAAATGAGAATAAAGAAATCAGGATGAGATGATATGAGTGGTTGTACGAGAACCAGGATGAAATAAAAGGAATAGGTTTTGTGGGTTAGATAGACAGAGTAAAGCTATGAGAAAAAGAGTGGAGAAATGTGAAATTTCAGTAGCTGATTCATTAATATGTGAAATCTTCTGTGCAGTTGCCTAAAGGACCATTAAACCACAGATTATCCACACAGGCTTATCTTTGGAAAGTGTTTTAGGACTATTGATCCTAAGTGCCTACACAGACAAATGGGACGTATAAGATAACTGCAGGCTTTAAAAGCATTATGTAAGTTTGACTGTCTGCAGTATGTTTCTTATCATATACAATACAGTTAAAATTGTGAAACGTCTAAAGAGTGAAGTTAATGGAGACTCTGAGTTACACATCAAGTACCAACAACTAATTCAGAAATGATTAAACCATAAAGAATGCACAAATCTACAGGTGTAAATGGACGCATACGGCACATCACGTTGTCCGGTGTATGAAGGGGACCGGGGGCTTCTTAATACAAATGGTCCTAGTATTTTATTATACTTTTATTATATTTTTTATACTGATCCATTTAAATTGAATCATCATTACTTCTACTTATGCCTGCCAGTGCAAGAAGCAGAAAGCTCGTCCTGTAACAGCTAAAGTTCATAATGAAGAACGGTTTGTGCTTTAAAGTGCTTCAAAAGAGTATGCTCCTGTTAAAGCTGTACACCGTACACCCGGGTAAAAGCCATAAGCATAATGATTGCCTGCATGATGTCCTGTTGTACTCACTGTTCTTCTTATAGAGCAGAACCTCAAAGCAATTGGACTCATAGTTGTCAAAAGTCTGTCTGACTTTCTCTATTGTCTTCTTGTCTGTCAGTTCGCCATACATGAAACTGAGGTGGGCAAAAAGAGAAAGGAGAAAGGATGGGAGGGTGAAGAGGGGTGGTTGAGGTACAGAAAGGAAACAGGGAGCAAGAGAGAAAGAGAGTGAGTTAGGTGAGTGGACACACCTGCCTAGCACAAACACAAACAGCCACTCAACAAACTCTTTGTCTGTCAATGTCAATTAATTTAGTGTGTGTGTGGGGGTGTGTTGGGTACAGTGGGTGATGACACTGGCTGAATGATCCCACAGTTCTACTGTTTGTCTTCATCAAATAAGAGGTTGAATAAATATGCACACAACCCTGTCTGCTCAAAACACATCGATCTCACTTTTAATTCTTAAAGGCACCTCGGCCACTTAACGGGCTCGTTTCCAGATCCTGGATTTAAGCCTAGTGCTGAACTAAATTACACCAAGGGTCCCTACTGAAACCCTCGTGGTCACGGGTGAATCAGTATATATTAAATACGCATTTTGACATTAGTCCCCGATAATTTGACTAATAAATTAGCAAGGCAATCTCATTCATCTAATTACGCAGGTGCTTGTAATTTCTGTATTTACCGGCTGTGATTTTTACGAGCATATAAAAGCACAATCTCGTTACAGTCAATAATTTAGAGCAATGAAACAAAGCCAGTGCTGGAATAACAAACTGATTGCAGTGTCACTGGATTCTAGGAGCAAATGTACCTCAGGGGTTCCTTGGATGGTTTTCTAAAGGGGTTATACTCAGAAAGGGTTATGAAAGCGAAAATATAGAAAGTCTTAAAGAGTTCCCCAGAAGGACAAACAAAAGAAAGATAAGTTTCATAACTGTTCAATAACTGGCTTTAAATACAAATGAA
>JAOUQY010000036.1:2341741-2358094 GCA_028566355.1 Doras micropoeus | reverse complement strand
TGGTCCAATTTAGCCATGAAACCTCCCACACTAAAATGACAGGTGTTTCAGTTTCATTGTCTAACCCCTGTACATTTCCAGTACACACCTGTAGCACAAATTTCTGGTCAATGTATTTTTTGGCAATGCTGGGCTGAAATTCCTGACTCTCCAAGAAGCGAATGAAGAATTCGTAGACGAGCTGGAGAGACAGACAAGGTAAGATTGGGTAACATTTTCTGCCAAGGATAAAACTCTGGATTCCATAACTGACAAACAGCCCAAGATGACCAGGGACAGCCTGGTAGGATCTGGGATCTACCTGCAAGTGGGGCCATGAGGCTTCCAATGTAGGCTCATCCTCCTCTGGGTCAAACTCATTACTGTCACTAGGAGGAAGTGTCCGGAATATGTTACAGGACACCTAACAGACGTACAGAGACAGAAAGAGAGAGAGAGTACCTAAGGGAAGTGCATCTGAACGGCAACCATATTTATTATTACTGGATCTCTGTGTGAACATAACAGTTGATAACATCAACATGACTGTAATACTGACCATTTTGACAACCTCCGGATACGTCTGTTCGGTGAGGTAACCTCGGCTAACTGTGACATAGTCTACCAGCTCATTCAAAATAGAGCGCTTGTACTCCTTCATTTTGAGGTCAGAAAGTGTGTCCATGAAGTCGAACAGAGTGCAGCACTGCTGCAGCTTCTTTAGAAACAACTCTGGCTGCTCTTGGGCAGACACATCTAGAGGGAGAGAGTGCATGAGATAAAAGGAGGAGGAAAAAAAAAAATAACAGAACTATGCACTTTGTGTCTCTGCGCATACAGCATCTCTTTCCTCTTTGATGTGTTCTAAGTGAAACCCATCTCACAACCACTAAACACGCATCTCCATTGTCAGTTTTCATTTGGCTTTTCTTTATCCAAAACTAAACAGAAACAAAAGACTAGTGCCTCAAGACAATGCGAATGGACAGAAACTAGTCTTGGTCTACGGCTGCTATCTAAACATGGTGGATTTGATACCTTTCAGTAGTGGCAGCTGCACTAGCTCAATAGGTTTGTCCTGAGATCTGAACTGAGACGAGCTCTGGGCTCGTTTCTGCTTAGCTTTCCGGACTGACTTCCTGGAGAAGCCATCCACCTTGTCTACGGATGGGGGTGCGGTGGCTGCTGAAGACATAGCCCTGAAACATAGTAGAAAAGATAAAAATCAGTCAGTATTATCAACAACCTACTAACAGGGTTTTTTTTTTTTAAATATACAAACCCGAACACTTTCTTAAAATTCAATAAAAACTGAAATCTGTAATTTGTTAATTAACACACAAGAAAACAAAGAAAAGATTTTCAGTGTTTTCAATAATGAACATAATACTATTAAATACTGTTAAATATGAACAAATTTAGAAACTGATGCCTGCAATACACTCAAAATAAGTTGGGACAGAGGCTTATCACTGGGTCACATCATCACATTTGGAAACTGAAGACACTAATTGTTGCAGTTTTGCAAGTGGAATTTTTGCCCATTACTACTGTGTACAAGACTTGAGCTGCTCAACAGTCTGGTCACTTTCGTCTGATTCTCCTCTTCATGATGCACCGTACATTTTCAATACCAGACAGATCTGGACTACAGACACTGTGTCTACAAAGCCACTGTTGTAACTCGTGCAGAATGAAGCCTGGCATTGTGCTGCTGAAACAGACATGGCTCCTGGGAAAAGACGTCATCTTGACAGCAGCATATGTTTCTCCAAAATACCAATATAAGCCTCTGCATCAGTTGTACGTTCACATATATGCAGATCACCCATGCCGTGGGCGCTGGTGCTCCCCCATGCCATCACTGGTTTTTGCACTTTTCATTGGAAACACTCTGGATGGTCTTTTTCATCTTTGGCATCTAGAATCAAACATCCATTTTTTCCAAAAACAAGCCGACTCATCTGACCACAGAACACGTTTCTACCGTCTTTAGTTCCCTCTCAGATGACCTCGGACCCAGAAAACTCTGGTGCTTCTGTGCAAAATTAATATATGGCTTTACATAAGAGTTGCATGTTGTGTTGCTTGATGCAGCAGTGGACTGTGTTACGCGACAATGATTTTCCAAAGTACTCCCGAGCCCATGTGTCCATCACAGTAGCATGACAGTTTCTCAAACAATACCACCTGAGGGCTCGATGGTCACGCGCATTCAGCAGCAGTTTCTGGCCTTGATCTTTCAAAGTAACATAAAGCATTGAATCACGACCCATCCTTGCTTGCAAAGACTAAGCCTTTGGTGGATGCTCCTTTTATACTCAATCTTGATGACCTCATCTGTTACCAGTTAAACTGTTAATTGTGGAACCTTCCAGAACACCGTTACATGTTTAAGACCTTTTCGGTCTGATTGTGTCAGTTTTTTTGAGTGCGTTGCAGGCGTCATACATAATATATAATCTATTGTTTTTAGTATTTACAAAAAACAATTAGGTTTGTCCGAGTACGAGACTAAGCAAACCTGCTTTTTGCCAGACCACAGTTTAAAGCCACCCAAGTGAAGCATTCATGTCACCATAGCAACCACAGCAAAACAGTGAATGTTTAGAGAATTTTTTTATTGCCAATCGTACTTTAAATTCAAGTAGAAATAGTATAAGAGGCATAAGCCTGCACGGATACTGCTGCACACTGAAAATTAATAATGTGAATAATAAATAATAGCACTCTTGATGCATCCTTAAAATCAGGTCCATCTGACCATGTCTTCAAATTCGTCATATGGGAGAACACACAGAATACATAAAGATTTATATTCCCAAATGCTCATTTGCACGCTACAGGCTAATGCAATAATAGTACTGCAAAAATGAGTATGACAGTAATGATTAATAGACTTGCGAAATGTGTGTGTAACATGCTGATTAACGATCACCACCTGATAAGATAAGAAGCGGACCAGATTGACCAGATTTACGCAATGTGTTGTGCAACGTTTATATATAATATATATATAAAACGACATCATCAGAGGCGGGTTACAAGTCAGCTGCAGCTGCAATCAATACTGTTGATGGTAAAAGATAACACACATGATGATGATTGATGTCTAAAACCTTGCTTGATACTTGTGATTTCCTCACACTGAATGAATATCTAGGGCTGCAACTGTAGAGAAAATTCCTTGGTGAACATTCAATGAATGTTACCTTCCAGTTTTCGGTAATTCTGCAACCGAACCCTAGGTTTGTTCATTCATATTTGTCCCTTAATAAACGGAAATAGCAGAGAAAATGAATTTTTACAGTATTCCATAGTGTAATGCCATAATACCAGGGTACTTATTGTTGCTCAGTGTTTCACGGTACTCGGTGTAACTCAGGCATGAATACGTTTCAGCTTTCCTCTTATATTAACACCCTGAAGAACATCACAGACTCTTAAGTTTCATCAAAAATGGTCCATCTTTAAAGATGCCCAAATTCCCTTTCATACAGAACATCACCTGACCTTAACGCTGTGCGCAAGAACCTTTTGTGCTGCAAAATGTGAACTTTTTGACAAAATGCATTTAGGGTTCAGAATGTGCCACATGTTAAGAATCTCTCAACAGTCTTGTTCTTGAGTTTGGGTTTTTTTTTGGTGACTGATTTGACTGTTCAGTTGACCAGAAGACTATAATAAAGTGATGCAGTTGTTAAATGTGCATGCTCGGTGCATTTTAGAATCATTTTCTCATTTTTATGTAGACAGAGTTTTAAACAGTATGTACTATGGACATGATCCTTTGCAAAACTGATTTTCAAAAAATATCTGGATACATGTAGACACAGATAAAGCGTGGCTTATGGCACTGCAAAATGATCATTAAAACAGATAAAAGCACTTATACACTCTGTACAGATTTAAAATGCACTGATCCAAAACTCGAGAAGAATTTACATCAAGTTTCTTTTTTTATGATCAAACTTAGCTAGATCATAGCTCAGCATAATATTAAATCAGGTAAAGATAATTCCAAATGAGACAGAAATCAGACTGTTATAAAATACCTAATAAAATAGTTTAGACTGTAAACATAATGTTTTCTTATAATAATCTATGAATAACGCTTTTTGTAATCAAATTCTTGCTGTTAATCATTAATCAGAATGAATATTACATAGGTATCCATTTATATACGCTGCAGCTCTATAAGCTACAATTAAAGGCTGATATATACAGAGTTCTCTTGGTCATTATTATAATATGTATTACAATTTTAATTATTTATTGTAGATATTAAATTAAATCCAAATAAAATCAACAGCTGTTGCATTTAATGTGTTGGGCATCTTTCAGTGGATATGGAGTGGATTTTTTAGGGGTGCGTTTATATTTCCGTTCCACTCCTCTTGTTCTGGACCAGAGCAGAAAGTGATGCGCTGTCGCATTTCATTACTGGTTCACAAAGCGTTCACACTGGCTTTTTTTTTTTTTTTTAACAAAATGCATATGGATAAGCTCACAACCCGGCTTTTATTATATATATTTTGCGTGCTACTTTCCAAAGCTGAACACAACCTAAACACAACGTCTCCCTCGTCACAGCTGGGCTTTAAAATTGTGCTTTAATTCTGGGCAATACATGCAAAAGAGAAACACAGGAAAGTGGAACATTTCAGAATTTTCCCACCATGAACCTTCAAGCTGCATCGCAGAAATAAAACAAAAGCATTAATGAGCCATAAAGAAAATAAGCAATGCCAATACATTAGTTGTAGTATCACAGATACTCTATGTATCTCTCTGCAATTCTGGAACATGAAGCATTTTTGTTTATGTTTGGTGTTACGTATTGTGTCAGAATGATCCTACTCCTCCTTTTCAGGGTTGCCTCACCCTAGGCATACAATACGGTGCGACACATGACTGCCATACACAGGTCAGTGAAATACAACACCCACGGCAGGTTAAGGGCCGGGTGACGTCATTAGTCTGCTGAAGCTGTGCAGATGAAGGACGGATGAAGCGGCAGCCCGTCTTCCTTCCGACAGTCAGCACTTACATAACAGCTCACTACACATCCTCTCAGGCCTGGTGGGGATTAAAGAGGTCTAGCCTGACAGGAAGTTTTCATGCTTTAGCTCATTCTTCACAGTCACAGACACAGGCACAAACAGAGGAGGAAGGAACTCCTCACTGCCACATGCTTCACACGCTGTAATAGATTACTGGTTAAAGCCGTGTGCCAAGGACATGCTTTTAATAGGAGCACTGACCCTCAACCAAACTGAAAATGTTCAGAATCAAGGTTAGCACATTGCCTGTGCTGCACCTGACCGCACTTTACAGACCGTATGAAGGTTCACATGAAGCATCATGTGCACTTCATTACCGTAGATTTCTACACTGAGTGTTTGGCAAACAGAGGCGACATCAATTAGCACACAAACCAGGACTTGTAGCAATACTAGAATAAGCAGAATCAAAATGATATCGAAATAGAGACACGTATTTAACTAGTGCTGCCTAGGAAATATTTAATTCTTCACTAGTTTGGTAGGGGATAGAGCAGACCAAAACAAAACAGGCTTAACAAAAAAAAATACAAAGAGAAACAAGGTGATCCTGCATTCAGAGCATGTATTAACATTTAGACAGACAAAGCAAAAGCTGCAGCTTTCATCTCTACGTTCAGTTATTTTAAAATGTACATGATATGACAGAAAAGTAGATGTAGATGTAGGTTTCTAAGGCATTATGCATTTAATTCAGGTCTGTTATTATTCTGTGGTCTTGAGTATTTGATATTAAGCATTGCTTCAAAAACGGAGAATAAAACAAAGCTAATGTCCTGTTGGGAAAGGCCATCAGTGAGACGTCCGTCACGTATAGTAAACGAAATGTCAAAATTAGCAGGAATAAAATAAAAACTACACTCAACCCAGAACCAAACTCCAGTTCTGCATTCAGGTTATTCCTTTACAGGACCTGCACTGCACACCGCCTATAAACGTAATCGCAAAAATAGTATACCTGGCATGTAAGCAGGGATAAATAATCGGCTTTGATGGATAAACACAAGCTCCAGCAGGGACAATTAACTGATTCAGAGGAATTATCAACATCTGTAAAAACTTTCTCAGACCGAGACACCTGTGAATAAATAAACTCCTGTATTTATTTATTTTATTAATTGCCAGAGGAATCAGTGATTATCAGGGACAGAGTAACAGTGTAGCAATAATTGACAATGAGAATTCCAAAGTTCAGGAAATAAGTAAAGTAAAAATAATAGTAATATATTAAAAAGGAGTTTGTGTACGTGTTGTACGGATCCGTCGTCTTTGTCGTCTCCGTGGACATTAAACTGATGTAACATACAAAAATATAGCAACCCAAAAAGAGCTACATCTTCTTCAATCTCCACTGTTCTCCTTTCAACTTTAGCAACGTTTATGATAATAACGAGCTCGGAGATCCTAACACTGAACACGAGATATCAGAGCACTGCGCACGAGAAGTGACAACCAAAACACACATTAAATAGTTAAACTACATTACCTACACTTTCATATCAAACATTTATTTCAAAAGTGCCTACAGCGTCCGGACAGTGTTGTTTGATTCATCACGCTAAACACAGCCGAGTGCTGTAATTAACGAGTGACCCCGATGCTGTCCGCTGGTGATGACGTTGCAGAGCGTCCCAAATAGAGCCGCTTTAGTGTCCGAGTTCCCTATGAAGAGCCGTTGGGATTCTGTACCCTTGCGATCAGAATGCAGCCTAAAACGAGTAACCCGGCGTTATTTCTGAATGTTTGTGTTCACTGACGGCGTCCCCTGGTTTGTGTAATTTAACATATTTTTAACCTGCGTTAAATTTACTGGCATTATTTTTTTTTAAATCGTGGTCAATTCTTTAACACGTCGGCGCATTCGTTAATTTGACAGCACTAATAAAACCATGACTGATGATTATATAATGCAAATACACGACACAAATAATACAAACAGTGCATTTAGGTTTGGTGACAGCCATCACTAAACGGCATGCCTGACACCGAAAGAGTAAAGACTTCATCCTTTAAAAGGGCAAGAGCACAATTTTTATGTCGAGCCACAAGAACAAAAAAAAATGGAAATTAACAAAACACAAACATATCCTCATCTTGCTTTATACTTTGCTAGTTTTCTAACAAATGAATGAATAATAGCAATAGGATTTACTTTAACTAAAGTAACACGTGTTTAACATTTTCTCAGCCCTTCGGTGGATGTTTCGTGGCTGGAAGTGCAGTCGTTCAGCTCCTGACCTCATGTATCAGGATATCTGTGAGCATGTGATTTATTTTTCCTTTGAATTTTAACCTCCTGACAACATGAAAACAGCCTTTTGATTGGGGTGCATTATTGGTCATGTGCCCTGAAACACTAAAGTAAGAAGCACTTTTGCCATTTAACTGCCTGGTGTGCTCACACAAGAAGCATCAAATCATTTTTGTTTTTACATTTAGAAGCAAATTTTTGAAAAATGCTGTTCCTGTGAACAAGACTGATATTGGTTGCTGAGCCCTCGCTCTATTCGTAGCATGCTGGGTGAAATCACGTATTTTGTTGAGTGGCTGTGCCTAAGGGCCAAATTACAGCCGGCCAACTGACATTTAACGTATGTTTTCTTCCACTCATGAAAAAGTCAAATATCATCAAAAAGTACTCAACATTTTTATTATAATAATTTCACTTAAAGGTGCGACAATTTAATAAACCTGATCCAAACATAAAGAATATAAAGAAATGCATTAATGCCTCTTTTTTTTTTCTTTCTCCTGAAAATGCTTTCCCAGATAGCGAGTACATTCGGGTTTCACCGCCCAGGCCAAGTATACGGTCGAGTGCCTTTTCCAAAGCATCCATTTTTCATTTCATGATTCTGGAAGTGTTTAATATCTGGCAGAGGTTCACCGATTTTCCAACGTGAGGTGACATCTACACAGAAAATCACAGAAGTGTATCCAGATGAGACTAAAATTATCAGAAAAGCATTTCAGGAAAACAGTCTGTAACTTGGCCTGTAATATTTTCAGAAGGAGATGGAGAAAACACTGACAGGACTCATCAGGGGGAAAAGAAAATCACACAGTGGCATTTGTAAAGTATGAAATCTGCCCAGGATCCCAAGTGAATTTAATCCTGTTCGAACAGGGCTTAGGAGAGTGCCGGCAGACATTTATATTTTTATTTTAACAAATTATGGCTTGAAGTGCAGAAAAACATGGTTTGGGGAACCAGTAACATTGCGGCCATCTGGTTTGACAAACGCTTTAATAATATTCTCATGCTGTGACAAATAATCTGATAAATGTCAATAATAAAGTATTAGAGCCCGGGTCAGTGTTCTGTAGTAGTACTGTAATTGACTGAAAAAATATTTTAAAATAAATTAAAAAATATTTTTGGTATTTATTAATTCCAATTTTAATAATAATAAAGTATTAAATAATAATAAAGTATTATAATAATAAAATATTAGAGCCCGGGTCAGTGTTCTGTAGTAGTGCTGTAACTGACAGAAAAAATATTTTAAAATAAATTAAAAAAATATTTTTGGTATTTATTAATTCCAATTTTGGATTTTATAAATAATTTAAATAATCAATTAATCACAAAAAATAGTCAATAAATTATTTGATTATCAAAACTGCTGCTGATGTAAGTTTATGTTTATGATCACATTATAGACTGGAGTACCAGAAAAACTGGTACTGGAGCCTATGCAAAGTACGTAGCAACGGCACCTGTGCACATCATTGCTTATGTCCGCCGTGGGTCGCAGCATTTCGGAGGGAGAAGCAAAGTTTGGATTTTCACGTATGAGGATTTCAAGGGTGTACGGTGACAAGAATTCCGGCAAAACCTCGACCTATGACAGCCGCGTGTCCGTAAAAAGACTCTGAGTGAACGTGAGCAGCGTCAGCTGGCAAGAATCGTTTTGTGTGCTAGGTGTACAACAATGCCTCAAGTAACATCGGAATTCTTTTCCTGTGAACATTTTCTTGCATTTTAGTTCCTACATCAGCACCCATAAGGATCTCTGGCGGTGTTGTTTCTGTGCACGGATAGAAAAGGCAGCCTCTGAAGCAAGACCACACTAGTTACAAGACAATAAATTTCCTCCAAAATGCATTTTTCAGCAGGAACACACCTGGTGTGTGGGATCACACATTTACTGAGTGATATATTAATGGGTCTGCCTTTAAGATAACACAAACATACAACTCCCCGATGAATAAAGCAAAGACAATGTAAACAGAACATATAAATAAATGCATGTAAAAGAATATATTTATAATATTTATTAGTACATACTATTTTACTGACGGTGTACATTTGCCGGGTCGCTGGTTTAAAATTGACGCAAAACTTTTAATAGGTGACCATAACTGCAAACAAAAACAAACTCTTGCCCAAGTGAGGATATGCACATCAGGTGCAAAACAAATGACCGGAATGGACTCAAAATAAATAATAATAATAATAATAATAATAATAATAATAATATGCAGACAGTTTTTACTGAACTTCCCAGAACATCATATACGCTTCATGCAACAGAGCATTAAAACATTACAATATGTTTAGTCTAAAATCTTTGTTATGTATTAATAATTGTTACCCTGCTTGCAACTTTACTATGCTCTGATTATTTGCAGATGTAAGACTGATCTCACAGTACACTACTCCTACTACAATAATCAGTAAAAACACATGATATTGGTCAGTACTATTTACTTCATAGCAAGAAAAACAAAAGGTTATATCAGGCAAGTCTAGGCCTTTCTGCTAGATGCTTTAACAAGCCCTTGACGTGCATCAGATCAGATAAGGAACAGCTTAGTCGAGCATTTTACAGGGAAACTGTGTGTGTTCTCAGTGTGTGACCTGTATTAAAAGCAGGACAGTGCATGAAGCATTAGGATGCACAGACTGAACACTGAGCTCCTCTTATAGATAATGATTAACACACATATAGAAGAAATAAGAAGTATGTGTTTAACACTGCAAATACACATAAAAGACGTGTTGCTATTATACTTCCTGTAGGAATTACTTTAAGTCCTTTTGTGCAAAACAAGGTGACATGCAAATCCCAGCTCCATGCAATGCACCTTACATGTGTGTGCTATTCAGCTCGTTTAGGAAGGGAAAAAAACATGAAAATGCAAACGACAAGGACTGACTTGACCAGGCTCTCTGGTGGAGACGGTGGAGACAGTGTAACAGGTCTGTAGAGTCTGTGCCCAGCCTGCTGACTTACCTCCTTCTCCACAATCACACCTGACTGAGAGTTCTGACTAGTTTTCCCAGACAGGCGGTTAAACCCAAACCCAGTATCACCTTTCCCACACATTAAACATCAATCGATAAAAGGTGCATATTTACCTCAAACCGTCAGCTTTCCGATCCTGGTGGCTAGACAGCAGAAACGTGTTAAGGGTGGTGTAGCTAGCGCTGCTGCGAACGCCTGCTAGCTTTACCTCAGAAGACTAGCACGCTAAAAAAAATCCAGCTAGAGAGTAACTACCGACCCAGACAACTGAAACGCAATAACCGTCGTGCAGATACCGTGATTAATGCAAAGCGCAGAGGAGCCAGTGTTTGCGCTAAGCGACCAGCTCTAGCTAGCAGTCGACCTGAGCGTGTCTCAGCATAGCTCGATAGCAGGCTAGCCCGCTTGTGTAAGCTAATGCCTCCGCTACCGTCCCAGCCAGGCTGCGTGAAGCGACATTCGGCAGCGGTCCCCCGAGCGAGTTCACGTAAACGGAATAAAGTGACTGGCTACATCTCCCAGTATTCTAGCCTTAACCCTGAGCTTTCACTTACAAATATTATTAACCGTCACAACGTTCCCCTCGTAACCGCCTATCGGTTTATAAAACCAATTGCTAACAAGCTGCCGACCGAAGTTTTTTTTCCTGCCTCAAAACAGAACACGGTACCAAACATGATTTTTTTTAGTACAGTGACTACCTGTGATTGGTTAGTCTCGAAAATCTTAGAGCAGTGATTGGGTTATATAACTGCCAATCTTTTTGCGCCCGGGTAGACACGCCTTCCTAAAGGTAAAACAATGATGACGTAGAACAGTTATCAAGTTAGGCTGACTGTGTGCGTCTGAGCAGAGCGGAGCAGAAATACCCGGATGTTAAGGAATGTCACACGTCCGCAAATATATATTACCAAGTCACAATTATTATTACATAACAATTATTATTATTGTTGTTATTTTAGCGATTAATGATGCTTAGGGTATGATCCTCGGGATTTCTTAGTCCCTTTTTCATCCCGAAATCCGTGAACACTGGGTTACATAACGTTATTTACACACACACACACACACACACACTAGTTATTATTTAACTTTAGTCACCTCTCTAATATCTGTCCACGAAATAGCCTCATATTTTTATAAACTAATATATAATGTATAAAACAACAATGATAAAACAGTCTGCTTTTATAGACACTGAAAACGTTGCTTTGAGGAATTCCGCGTTCATATTGATGGCAGTACATTTGCAGCAACCGATCATTTCTAAATATATATAGCTTTTGCATTTTAGAGACTTCTCATAAACACCTACTTTACTATTTAATAGAAGTAACACTACATTTTCAAGAGTGGAAAGTAAGAATAATAATGATTAGTGGAAAGAGAAAACTATTATTCATCACCAGAAGGTGGCGATATTATTATTATTATTATTATTATTATTATTATCATTATTATTATTATCATCATCATCATCTAAACCTGTGATGGGAACAACATATTTCTAAGTTTATAATTTTGTGGACCTAATCATCACCCATATGTCTTTGTTGAACATCAGACCCCAGATTAAATTCTCCCTTTGCTATCATAATAGTGTGACAATAACATAGGGTTGTAGAAAGAAGCCATTTTCCACCCTTTTTGCTCTTTTTAACAAGAGCACTTTATTTAAAACAAAGCTGAACAAGGATAGGAGGAGACTACAACGACTAACAACTACTAAAACAACACTACACAAAATGGCGAGAGCTGGGAGAAGACCCCCCGAAACCCTAGTGCATGCTGGGAGATGACCCTGGCTACTCCCAACTCCTTTGCAGCAGCCAATCCGCCTCCAGCCCCCGTGGCGTGTCGCAACAATAACCGCCACTCTTCTGGGAAGGCTTTCCACTAGATTTTAAAACATGGCTGAGGAGATTTGTGTTCATTCAGCCATGGGAGCATTAGCGAGATCAGCCACTGATGTTCGGTGAGGAGCCTGGGGTGTAGTCCAGTTCATCCCAGAGGTGTTCAGTGGGATTGAGGCCACTCAAGATACCCATACCCAACCTTCATGGTGCTTTCTTTGTGCACAGCTACACTGTCATGCTGGAACAGGTTTGGGCCTCTGAGTTCCAGTGAAGGGAAATCTTAATGCTACAGAATATAGACAACCTATACAGGGATAAAACCTATTTTCCTATATGTGTTCCTTTAGAAGGTATCCAAAAACAAAGCTGATGCTTCACCCTAAGATCAGCTTTCTTCCATACTGGTCTATATACAGATGCATAGTTTATGAATTAGTAACAGGAGACTGATACAGTGCATTTTTAACGGAAATATTTTTAACAGTGGAAAACAGGTGCTATCTATTCTCTGGGGCAGTTGTTTGTGCAAAATCATTTACTGTTTAACTCAAATGAAGCCTTATATCCTATCAAAGCTAAATGAAGCCTTATGTCCTATCAAAAATACTACATGCCTTCTGAACACTACTGATTATTGGTCGAAATGTTTAATGTCTGCTTGCTTGGTCTAATTAGTAGAAATAAAGATAAAGCAGCATTTCATTGTAAAAAGTGTCATATCACACAATTAACACTGAGAATGCACACACAGGAATACATATATAGATGTTTAAATACTATATTTATTGTGGCCTAGGTTACAGATTCATATCAGTGACATATCAATCTAATACACAATGTCTATAGACAGCTTTTAACTACACATTTTTCAGTGGTGCATCCGTAAGAACCACACCACAAACAGATTTATTATTTTAGTAGCATAAGCTCTGTGCTGTAAGGTGTCCTGCATACCAAACACTTGACTCTGTCTTAATGAAAAATCAGCATAATCTCTTAACATTTCAATCACATATAAACAGACTGAGATCAAGAGATTTCCACAACATAGTGCAATTTATGCAGATTGATACTTTAGGACAAATACTGACCACTTTGCATGAATACATCTCTCTGGAAAGTCCATCTCCTCACTATTTTTTTTTCCAGACAGATTAGGAAATACATACACACACCGTGCTGTGGAGCTGTGTAATCAAAGCAATGTAACTGAAATAACTACAGACTACCAGGGCACATGTAACAGAAATGAAAAACAGGACATCAAGACAGTTTCAGTAAATTGTCATTCAAGTAAGACACATTTTGTGGGTTTTTTTTTAATCGATATCTACCAACAGCCTTCTACCACCCAATCTAAACCTCCAGGCTTTTCTGGATTTGTAGACATACGGATTGAATGTGTGCGTTACTGAGAAAGCCCACAGTCTAATTCCCCAGGACATAAGGGGGATAATGCTGATATTTTTTAACTTCACGAGGGTTGGCCTGGGCTGCAGGGTTTCTATGTAAGTGATACACAATTCATGTTCTGTGTACATATTTTACCGTTTCAAGGTAAAACATGCATGCATTTCAACATGCATGAACCAAATCTCAAATCAAATCAAATACCACGATTCGCTTTCCTTTCATGTCCGTCGACACGGTTATTTATTTCACCCGCAGACTTTAAATATAGATTTGATAATCATATGTTAGGGTTAGGCGAGACGCACATGATTCAAAACATTTCACCCGCAAAGCAGTTCAAACACAGAAACGAGTCCTATGATACTTTATTCTGTCATCTGTATCAAGATAAAGCGTGAACATGCTATAATATGTTCATACACATAAAGCGTTAAAGGGTTATCCATGGAAACGACTCCCCTGAGAGCTGACGTCCCCTCTCATCAGCACTGTGGTCTTGCAGATGTGACCTGACCAGAGAGTCCAGAGATTTTAGATTGGGCTTGTATGAATGAAGAAACAGAATGAAGAAACAGGAAGTCATCTTTCCCTTGTTCATCCATTTAATATGATAATGTAAATTTAAAACACTGCACCATCAAGTATGACCACGTAACGTATAGCTAGTCTAAAATCTTTTTTAAAAAAGCGTTCTCTCCGGGATCTTTATACTAAGCTGCTCTGAAGTGAAAAAAAAAAAAAACAGGCTTCAGAATGCAGTATCAGGAGACAAAGAAAAGCCTTATAGGGGCAAAACCCCCTGGAGTGGGTTTGTATATATAAGTTTAACACGGGTAGACAGAGGTTACACAGTGTGTGTGATTTGGTGGGAAAGAAGCCAATGTACTGAAGAACACAATGGTGCAGGATGGGTGTAGGTAGGAAGGCTGTCGAGCAGACGGGTGGAGATTAAACAAACAGGATCCTGACATGACAAAACAGACAAGCTGTTAAATATTAGAGCTCTGCAACATATGCTTTTGTTCACCTCTGAGACATAGCCAGTGTATTCAGCACAACTATTTCCAGGCTACACCACACCCGTACAGCTGCGCTGCGTAGCTACGCAGTTGCTCCATGTGACCCACCTGTCGTCCTGCGTTTTTAGTATTTTAGTGCACGTCACACACGGTCATGTAACGATACTCGTTCAGGTGTCTGTAATACTCTTAGCTCCACCCATACGTCCTGGCTTGTGTCAGGTGGAAGAAATGTAAATGTAAACAAATTCAGAGCGTCCATGTGGCTCGCTTGTTTGGTGGAAAAATGAACAATGTGGATGCTGCCATGTTTTGGAAGGCAACACATGGGCTATAGTCTATACAAAACGTAGCTATAAGGAATTAGTCAATACAGTTATAAAGTAAACTAGTGATTCAGTGAATAATTTGTTTTTAACAGTCACGAATACATTTCTGCACACCTGACTTTAAAACTCAGGATTTCCCTATGGTCTGATTAATCATCTCATCTTCGGATGATGTTAATCAACCCATCACTCTTCTCATTGTTGTGCAAAACAGCTGCCTGGTCTAATATTTATCTTGGCAAAATCAACGACACTTTGGTTTATTAAAGACATATTTAAAAAGATTCGGGATAGGGACATTTAAAACCGACATATTAATAAATGACAATAAAAATCAGACCAAAAAAAACCTACATATTTATTTAATGGAGTTTAGTGGTAATGCCAGATTGGTGGATAGCTTACTCCCAAAAATCTTTTCTGGAAAACTTTTATTTTGTGTCCAGAGTGTTCCCAGAGACTTAAAACAGGTGAAGACAGAAGCCTGAGTGTTTCTTCATGACAGGTTCACACAGTGGAAGAGCAGCGGCACAAGGAAGACGCAGCAAAAGGCCACTGTTCCATAAACCAGGAAGCGGTACGTAAGCTCCACATGAGGGTTCTGCCGTGCCTTGCGTACATCGTTAGAGGGTACACCGAATAACCGGCAGGCCAGGGGGATAGCGATGGCCTTCATGATGGCACGCACAGCCAGGAGAGCTGCCACGCCGATCAGCAAGCGCATGACCGAGCGTCCCAGCAATGCACCGCTGATGGAGGGCATCTTCAGGGGCAGCGAGGAGGCAGGCGGGTCGGGCTGCAGGCTCAGCTGATGGTTGAGGTGGCTTGCCAGCGCACCCCCTGCACCGGTAGCCAGAGCCTGTGCCGTGTCACCCCGGGACGTGCTCCACGAATCCAGAGCGAAGGCCAGCACAGCCAGGCCCACATGCAGCAGCAGAATGAGTGCAGGAGCCATGCTGTTTGATAAGTAGAATGTATCGATGTCTTCGAGCACAGGGAGAAAGCCAGCCAGGATCAGCAAGCTGTACAGGAAGCCTGTGATCACCTCCTGAAACATATGAGTGAAATGAAACTACATACACCAATTTAACTACATAAACCATCCATTGATTTACATTTTTAAATAGCCACATACCCTTATCCAGAGAGACTTACAGAAGTGTTTTAGTCTCAATAAATGCTCTTAAATCCTGATAGTGATTCACTAGCTCACTGACTAAAACTACTCTCAGTCTAAAAACTGTTGGGGAGGTAATATAGTAAGAAAAGCACACAGGCAGCCCAAGATCTAAAGCCCTTTTTATAATTTATGTACTTCATTAAAAGAAATCTTCCGTTGTCTGTCATTTGGTCATTTTGCATTAGAAGATACAGGGGTTAGACAATGAAACTGAAACACCTGTCATTTTAGACCACAATAATTTATTAGTATGGTGTAGGGC
>JAOUQY010000036.1:2280613-2294973 GCA_028566355.1 Doras micropoeus | reverse complement strand
CCCTACACCATACTAATAAATTATTGTGGTCTAAAATGACAGGTGTTTCAGTTTCATTGTCTAACCCCTGTATATTGAACAGGTTTAATCATAGGTTAATCATAAGACTGTGGTTCTAAAAGACTGGGATTGAGATTCCTAGCACTAAAATGGAGGATTCCAGGTGTTCTGGTGTGTTTGGATAGCAAACTGTTCACAAATTCACACTGTCAGATTCCAATAAACACTTTCAACGTTTATAGGACTGAATGTTTTAGCGTGTTTAAAGTTTGTTCATGTATGACCCTACGAATAAATAAGCACTATAGACATATTTGTGCGTTAAGCATGCAGATGCTCAGGAGCTGAGTAGGAGAAGTCTTTGAAGTCATCTTGATTCAGCGGGATCAGTGCCTCTTCTATGGGTGTGAGCGTCGGCTCTTCCTGGGTGAAGTCAGGATCGAAATTGTTCACGTCCTCCGAAGATTTCTGCACAGCACATTGCAAATAGGGCAGGGGTTATAAATAAATCAGTGACTATTTCAGCCCAGTCAGCTGCATACAGCGTATCAGTGTCACCATTTAAAGGAGCTTAAAGAAGTTATGGCATTGTAAATGAAAATAGTAATGCTGGTGATGGAAGTAAGGAGGTGTGTGATTACGCTGGCTGGCTTGGCTTACTATTCGAGGTTTGAAGGGGGAATCCAACTCGCGCTTCCTTAGCTTCTCCCAGTCCAAGTCTCTAAAGAAAGGGTGAGCTGTGATTGCCTTCTCCCCTCCATCCCTATCTACACAGCCCAGTCGACGTGACGCATCCCTGGTCAGGAACTGGAAGACATAAAAATGGTAAGTGCTTCATTTAAAATTTTGCAATTAAGTCTGACTTAAGTTTATGAGTTTATATTTGGAGCTTCAGTGTACTGCTGCATACTAAAGTGACAGATAAAAGGGATGAACTGTTTACTAGGGGTCAGCAAGGGTCAAACTCTTACCCTTTGTGCTGACCCAGAAAGTTAGGAACAAGACATGCTAGAGATCGTCTCCTTCATAGCTCTAAATCAAAGAGGAACTCTTGTGCAATCTCTTTCACATAGGATTAAGGATGAATCTGAATAAAAGATTGCACAACTTGGGAAAATGACTTTTCCCAAGTTGCTGGGATGACTTGCGTTTCCACCTACTATAGCAGTTAACTGCAGAAACACTGTTATTATATGTCTTCCAAGCCATAATACAAGCCCTATTTTCTCTTTATACTTCTAAGTAACAGACTGCAGAGAGTTCTCCACTGAGCACCACTTAATGCGATTTCTGGCCAACAAAAAGTCCATGTGAATATAAATGGAGCCAGGATACAAAAGAGAACGCTACACTGTGTTACACTGTGTGCATTGGACCTCACAGTCTGTGCCCCTCTAATCTTCTTTTCAGAGAGATATACTCACGCGCTGCAGGAGATAATCCATGCAGACACAGCCTTTTAACCCTTACAGAAGTGGAATGGCCCTGACCAACAGTCTTAATTTGATCTAGATCAAACCCTCATGGGCTCCTAGAAGCTCATCTTTTAGCTGATTTAAAACAAATCTCTTAACTACCATGTGATGCTTTTTTCCATGTAGCTGAGTCAATGTCACGGTGCAGCAAGGATCTTTTAAAACTGAGCTGTGAAGACTTTGACTTTGACTTTGACTTTGACTTTTCTAGCCAATAAGAGTGTAGTAATCCTGCCAAAGAGTCTGTACAGGATAACACAATGACATGTAGAGGTTTGGGTCATATAAAAAAAAATGAGGTAAATCAGTTATTTTCTCCAGTCACAGGTCACCATATGCCGGACTTCACAGTGCTGCTTTGGCCCTAACATTTACAACTACATGATGTTATGTAAATCAATCCTGCTTATGTAAATAGCTGCTCAATGCTCTCTGAACTGTAGTAAGATACATGCGGCAGGGTCCAAAGGTCCGAGAGCACATAGAAAATCTTTTATTAAATAAAAAAAATACTCAAAAGGTTTAAAAACGTTTTTAAATATTTAGAAGAAATAAAATAAATGTTAATATTTTGGATATTTAAAATGTATGATTCTGCACTATTTCTGTTTAAATGTCAGCAAATGTGAGATACTGTCCATGTGAACTGCATCGCACGAAAGATCAGATTTCCCTCATGCCTAATCTCATCTACTGAAGCACGTGTTCAGATAACACCCAGATGGATTTGATAGACCATAAGGATTAGCACAAACTTGTAAGTCAATGCCAGCTCGAGTGCACAATGTCATCAAAGCAAAAAGGGGGACACAGCAAATACTAAGAAACTCTGAAATTCAAAGATCCTACTCTTCACTCAAATTGTTGTCAATGTTATAATTTATAATGTTATAAAAGTCTCAAAAAAAGACTTTTGTATCCCACTCTACCCCCAAGCTTCTCACAAAAAGCTTGATTCAGTTACGGTTAAATTTGACACATTTGTTTTCACATTTGTTTATTTAACCAATACAAAGTTGTTCACAATGCGAGGTGAACCTAAACTATTAATTTTTTAAAATCTTTTATATGAATATATAAATATTTTATAAATAATATTTTATAAATATTTTGTATTTTATAAATATTTAATATTTATATTTGTAATGTTTGTATCGTTCGTATTCATTCATTCATTCATTATCTTAACCGCTTATTCCTATTTCAGGGTCACAGGAGAGCCGGTGCCTAGCCGGCAGCTTAGGGCACGAGGCAGGAACAACCCTAGACAGGGCGCCAATCCATCGTAGGGCACACACACTCACACACTCACACACTAGGGGCAATTTAGAGACACCAATTAACCTAACGTGCATGTCTGTGGACTGTGGGAGGAAACCGGAGTACCCGGAGTAAACCCACGTGGACACGGGGAGGACATGCAGACTCCACACAGAAAGGACCCAGACTGCCCTACCCGGGGATTTTTTTTGCTTTAAGTCATCTTCAATTATCACTTCACCCTGGCTGGGGTTGTGGTGGATTCAAAGCCTATCCTATTTTAACACTTGGCACAAGGCAGGAGACGCAATGCAATGTCCATCATGACATCACTCAGCACACACACACACACACACACACACACACGTTTGTCTTGAGGATTTTCCACTGGCATAATTATTATTGCAGCTAATTAATGCCAACCCTAACCCTAACCTTAACCTCAGTGATAAAAAGGCAAATTTTTGTCTCTTTTTTTATGTTAAACGCTACAAAAAAAACATCTTTCCTTATACCATCAAAATGTCCCCACAAGGTCAAAACTATCAGATATTCCTACCCTTGTGGAGATATTTGGTTTAAGGTTGCCTGAGGGAAGAGATTAAACACAGGTGTAAACTGCATTAATTGCACATGTAAAGAGGAGAAAGAGAGGAGAGATTTTATACAAAGCATGAACTGGCAATGTAAAAGGAAGAGACTTGTGCATTATGTTGATTGTATTTCACAAGATGAAAATGTGGGCATCTGGAAATCAGCTGTTTCGATGAGCAATAAATACTAAAGACCTAATTACATGATTCATGTGGACTGAGAAGTGATACGCAGACTAAAGTATAAATAAATGGTTGTCTGGAAAGATGAATACACACCCCAGAACACTCACACATTCACACAAGATTTCTGACCACTGAAACATTGGCTTGTCTTGACAGACAGGATGTTGGTAGTCTATATTATTATTATTATTATTATTATTATTATTATTATTATTATTATTATTATTAATATTTGGACATCTTTTCCAAACATTATAAAAGAGGTTCTGGCTTATTCTCACGTAAAACTTATCCTCACTTAAACTCACTGACCCCACTGTTAAGGTAAGGCCTTAGCTTACCCCTTTGAGGATATCCTCTGCCTCGTTGCTGAGCCAGGATGAATAGATCACTTCATCCCTGAGGATGCACTCAAACAACTCGTCCTCCGTTTCCGCCTCGAATGGTGCGTGTCCACACAGCATCTCATACAGCAGGACTCCCATAGCCCACCAGTCCACAGATACGCTGTACGGTTCCTCTAGGATGATCTAACAGAATACAACATGCAAAAATCCACATCCATTATAAGACATGTCTGCGTTACATATATAAATACGTAAGACTATTATTACTATGCCAAAAAAATATTTACTTCAGGTGCGATATAGTCTGGTGTCCCGCAGAAGGTGGCAGTCACGGCTCCGTCGATCATCCCTTCCTTGCACATACCGAAGTCTGCCAGTTTACAGTGGCCATCTTTGTCCAGTAGTATGTTGTCAAGCTTCAGGTCCCTATATCAATATATATATACACAGAAGTTATATACAAACACTGTACATATGACATTATTTACAATTGGACCACAGTACATATAGATAAATGTAAGTAATAATAAGGATTAGCCTAAGTGACTGCTGGTTTTTGGCATCAACCAAAGTTAATGATTGTACAGGAAGCTGCAACAATTTCAGCTGTGATGTGCAAGTGCAAACATCATTGCTGATTATTGATCCGTATCTTACGTGTGACCAAAGAAATGCACCACAGTGTTCTCCATACAAAGTATACAACGTGTACAGGGCAATGGTGGCTCAATGGGTGAGGTTACTGGTGACTGATCAGAAGGTCACTGCCACTGTTGCGCCCTTGAGCAATGCCCTTAACCCTCTAGAGGTGGTGTATCATGGCTGACTCGGTGCTCTGTCGTCTTCTGAGCTCTTAGAAAACTTCCAAACGAGATGGTATGTGTGAAAAAAATAATCTGATGTAAAATACTGAATGTGGGACAAATAAAAGCTTCTCCTTACAAATATGTCAAACACACTCGTAGAGATATGATGCAACAGCTGTGCAATGTGAGTCATTTCCCGTTTGTCAGCTGTCTCTATGAGTCTGAGCTCTACAGACCATTTCTACATTTCTACATTGCCCTAGAATAGGCAGCAGAAATGGGAGTGCTTACAGGTGGGGCACATGAACATCAAATATCCATCACGTGGCAGAATGACTACCGGGAATCCAAACAAAGAAATAACGGCTCAAGGGTACTCAGAAATCCAACAGACTCATTTAACAGCAAAATTAGATTTAATGTAATTTCAATAAAGTTATCATTTCATGATATTACAATCCAGAATAAAGGAGGACATTCTCACTGATTTCCCAGACGACTGAAGTCAGGCTTAGGAGACAGCCAGCTCTACAGACGGAAAAAAATGTGGAAAGGTACAAGACTTCAGGCATGCCAAAATCATGTAGTTTCTCACGTCTACAGTGGTGGACTGCTGGCATTGCAGTACTGCGTGGCGTAGTAACTATTCTAAGCATTAACCACAAACCAGAGGGAGAGAGACAGGGAAAGTCTTTTCAGATCATTTCCCCAGTTTTCTATCATTTATCTTGCCATCTAACATACAGGTGTAAAACCAGTTCACTAATATAAACCTCTCCAATTACTCCAAGTACTTTCAATAAACCTTTGCAATAGCGTGACCTTTAATATAGTGCATGATATCTTCTGTGCAGGACCTTTCATTTCAATTTCATTTCAAGGAACCACACTGAAAATAACTTACAAACCAATGATTTAAGGGAAGGATAAAATTTCACCCAAAATGTCTATGCTCATCCATGGCTAACATCATTTAAATATTTACTGAAGTGCATTCTGTTCTGTCCCTCAATGAGAACTGGGTGATGAAAGGACAAGGATAATAGCAGGCCACAGGAGAACTTCTGTTCCTGAGACTAGATTAGAGACAGATTACCACTGGATTAAGGTGCATTCAGTCCTAATTCAAGATCAGTGGTCACCAAGATGGAATGAAACAACAGACAGTGGTATATAACAAGCCTAGAGAAAATGATTGTAAAAAAGAAAACACAGAAACAAAGAAAGACTGTGTGGTAATGGGGGAAAAATCCCAACTTTCATTAAAACAAACACCAAATGCATGTACAGGAATATGATGCAAGAGCTTTGTAAAGTGACTCATTTCCTTTTGGTCCACTGTGGTTCGGTCACTCTCCGGTGCAGAGTAGAGAGCAGGGCTTAGACATGAGGAAAAGTATGTATTGATCCGGAGGCTGAGAGACTGATGGATACTGACAAGAATAAATGAGGAAAAGTGAAATAGATAGTTCTGTTTAACAAGCTATCCAAAAAAAAACCAAAGGATGCATTGAGTCTTTATTAAACAAAAGATTTAATAAATATAAAAAAAGGTTAGTAGGAGGTCAAAATAATCAGTGACAGTGACAGTGGAATCTACTGATACATAGGAGCATTTTATGGTCAAAAACATCACACAAGCGTGTTGCACTTAGTACATGCCCAGACAGTGACCAATGAGTGACCCATAAAGTTTAAGAAACAAAAATACCCCCAGGTAAACACAAGGATGATCAACTAAGACCAGTAATAATGTTGCCAGCGAACAACCTGCATGTTTCCTTTCCATTTATCAGTAATCGTGAGTCTATCTTATGAAAACAAGCCTGAACACGATTGACGAAGAGTTCCGAGCAGGCCTGCATAGACAAAACCACAAATTACATCACACATCATGTTTACTAAAAGCATCTTCATGCTCTGCAGCACTAGTGGATCAACTGTCGACAGATGTTATATGTAAATAGAACTTTCACAGTAATATGTTGGGGAAGGGTGGGGCAAAACAAAACATAACAACAGCTCAATTGCTGCACTGCTGTGTCATATACAGTCAATGATGGATGAATGTCAGGAAGTATATACGTTGTCAACAACTCAAAAGAGACTGGTCATGCAATATGATCCAAAGCAACTCAAACCGTTTTAAATTTACTGTCTGCTGCTGTGTGGCCTGAAGCAGGCTGTTCATCTTTAATAAAACAGTACACTGTTTGTCCATTTTATCAGCTCCACTGTCCATACAGGTGCACTATGCAGTTCTACAGATTCTACAGAGACTGTAGTCCATCAGTTTCTCTTCAAACAGCATACTTTGTTACCCTGTTCTTCAGTGTTCAGGACCCCCACAGGACCACCAAAAAACATGTATTATTTGGGTGGTGGATCACTGGTGGCCCTGATGTGGTGGTGGTGTGTTAGTGTGTGTGTGTTGTGCTGGTATGATTGGATCAGACACTGCAGTGCTGCTGAAATTTCTAAACACTGTGTCTAAACACTCACTGTCTGCTCTATTAGACATACCTACCTTTGCTCCACTTTGTAGATGGAAAGTCAGAGACCGTAACTCATCAGTTGCTGCACAGTTTGTGTTAGTCATCCCCTAATCCTTTGTCAGTGCTCACAGGATGCTACCCACAGGACATCAAAAACTGGTACTGGAGCCTATGCTAAATACAAAACACCACCACCTATGCACATCGTTAGTTGCATCCACCAGTGTGTATATAAAGCGACAGATATCTATGGAAACTTCTAGAGTTGTTTCCAGTGTGAGAATGGCAAGTTATCACACTATATTTTGTGATTTCAAACTGGTTTAATAGCTGGAGCTCGTGAGATGGATCATAGCATTTTGGAGGTAGAAGCAAAGTTTGGATTTTCATGTATGAGCGTTTCAAGGGTGTACCGTGACTGCAAGAATTCCAACAAAACCTCAAAGTTACAATAGCAGCGTGGCCGTAAAAAGACTCTGGGTGAACGTGACCAGCGCCGGCTGGCAAGAATCGTTTCGTGCAACACTGCCTCAAGTAACATCGGAATTCAATGCTGGGGCCTCAACAAACATCAGTGTGAAGACTGTGTAACGTTCCCTCCAAGATCCCGTGGGGGACCTACCAAGTATTAACTGGTATACCAGTTTTTCTGGTACCTCAGTAATAATAAGTAAGTAAGTAAGGTACAATGGGTAAAAATCTTTACAACAGGTGTTTGGACACTTCACAGTGTCCCTGGTTTGATCCTGATCATAGTTTACTGCCTCTGTAGAGTCTCTATGTGGGTTTCCTCCTGGTTTTCTGGTCTCCTACCAACGCTTAAAAACATGCCAGTAATATTGGCTGCTCTAAATTTACTCTTTTGGGTACACTCATTTGCCCTGGGAATGTGTGTGCAATGGACTGGCTGTTAATCATGTTTACAAACAAATTCCAGTGAACATTCTTGCTAGAGCTGTCCAAATAGCAGAGGCCTACATAAATAATCCAGCAACAATGGCCCGTGATCTGCTTGGGTTTGGATTGTTATGGCTTTCTTACTTGGACAAGTACAAGCAAAGGACTTGTGCAAGACAGAACAGGTCACGTGGGAAAGGTGAGATCGGATTGTAGTTAACCCAACTATGGGCAACAACATGAGATGGGGTGTGTCTATAAAACCGGCAGAGACAGGTACAAACATACGCACACTTAAACAAACAAGTTGGGCAGGTAAAAAAGCCTCACCTGTAAATGAATAACTCATGACGCAGAGTTTGCACAGAGCACATTCACTTTAGTAGAGAATGACAACAAGCTAACACAAATCCAGTCACATTAGGAGACACTTTCAAGATTCCAAACTATAAGCTTAGTGTGAACATCCAGGCACATACACTGAACACTTCTGGAAAAAAATATTAATTACATTAAATGTAAAAGTTTAAAATAATAGAGAACCACTACCTTACCTGTATATGATGCCTTTAGAGTGGAGGAAAATAAGAGCAGAGGTGATTTCAGCAGCATAGAATCGTGCTCTGGCCTCTTCGAACCGCCGAGACTTCTGGATATGAAACATGAGGTCACCACCATTCACAAACTCCATGACAAAGAATAAACGGTCCTAGCAAAGAGAGACAGGGAGAGAGAAAGATATAATCAAAGAGGATATTGTAGTTTAAAACAAATAAGCAGCATTAATACCATATTCATGGCCTTTATTAATCATAAAAATGTTTTGTGCTGTAAGTACTTCCTCATTGCTGCAGTAACATAAACTAAAATATAAGAAACTGACAATCATTAAAGACTTATGATATCATAACAGCTGTATTTCTCTGTGCTGCTGCTATAGTGTGGGTTGACAATTTGACGGAAGAGATAGAAAGCATTATGTAAGTGCCTAGGCCCTTTAACTTCCTGAATGGTAGCACGGGTTAGAACAGGCACGCTCAGGCTATCTCTGGTATGCAGAGTGTGTCACATGCTTGTTTACCAAGAGAGCAATTTTTTTTACATGGTGAACATGTGTAATGTGCTGCCATCTACTGACTGCATGTGGTTGTCAATTGCTCACTGCAAGCGCCCGGTCAAATAATTAAAAAATAAATCTCTTAGGTGTCACATAGAATTGAAGTGATTGCCAGTAATCCTCCAGTGTTTTTGGAACCGATCTAATGGAATTAGCCTGGACAAGAGTCTCAATGACTCTCACTTTAGTGACAAAAGAACAGCAAACCAGTTTAGTGGTCTAACAGATACACTACACACATATGTTTCAGTCTGATGCCACTTAAAAATGACAAAAATGCTAGTTACCTATGTAATTGCAATTATGCAGACACTGGATAGCTGCCAAGGGCCACTTTCCTGCATAAGGAAACCTTCAACAATGTCAAGCATTGTGTCAGGATACACGTCACTCCTGCTTCCTGATGAGAAACCAATGATACTGACTCCTTCTGCTGTTCCTCTTACTGATGAGGTCCTGAGACCCCCAAAAGAATCAAATCAGATCATAATCAGACCACTGTCATTTTGTCACAGCTTGTATGGAGCCTGCAGGTAATGTGATTGAGCTGGTAATTGGATTCTCCTGAAGAGTGAATTGAAAATTGTCAGTTATCTGTTAAATATGGTGTTCCTGCACTCTTCCTGCTAGCGTCTACTCAGTGTGAGCAGATGATTGATTTCAGGGTGTTTATACTCAGCAGGGTGTTTAGGCTGTGACATCTGGAGTAACATTCGTCTCCAAATTAGGGTCTAAGAGTGCAGAAGACACTTCAGGAGTGATAAACAACAAGGCATGCAAGCTAGGAACCCAACTCAAACTAATAGCCAAGGTATAAAATATAATACTGCCAAAAGCTTAGTCATCAGACAGCGGAAACAGATACATCCCTGACCCAGTTTATCAGGCATCCTCTGTTATAAATCAAAGAAAACAGCACGATACTGATCTGCAGATTAAGCAAGCCTAAATTTGTGGAGATATCTGTACTTCACAGCTCAATATCCAACTGACAGAAAAATATGAGATAGATTATCAAGCTTTTAGATGTTTTAGAGTATGAAAGCTCTGCAGTAAAGCTAAGATGCCATTTTGCATTTCCATTAAATTTCCATTTGCTCATTTGGCAGCCCCTTTTTATCCAAAGTGACCTACAAGTGAGGAACAACTCTTGAGTAAGCACCAAATCTCACCAAAAGAACAAGGAGATCAGGTAAAGAAGTGCACAGTAAATGCATTTGGTAGCTCGTCCTACCATCAAGGAACCACAAAAGAGAACGGTCTAGACTAAGATTGCCTTAGGTGTAGGGGTGGCAATGCCAGATGACGTTAACTGGAGGAAGGCAGTGGCTGAGAAGAAGCATGAGCCTGTATGAATGAGTTCAAGTAGATGGGTTCAGACTCACGTGCCACTCTGCAGGCAAACGTTACTGACATGCACTTTTACGTTGATAGAAAACCAGATGTGCTGCCAGATTCTGGACCATCTATAAGGGTTTCATTGTGCGTGCTGGGAGACCCACCAAAACAGCACTGCAGTAGTTGAGGTGAGAGATAACCATGGCCTGTACCAAAAGTTGGGTGGTATACTGAGTCAGGTAAAGCCTGATGTTTCTTATGCTGTATAGTGCAAACCAGCATGTCTGGGAGACCTATGCAACATGGTCAGCAAAGGATAGCTGGTCATCAATCACACCCAGGTTTCCCACAATCTTGGTTTTTATGTTGATATTTGGATGGATAGATTGATTGGACAAGATCCATGCTTCATCCATGTGGATATTTCTGAGAGCAAGCTAAGGTCCATGCCGAGAATGTAGGGTCATCTGGCAGGAATGACAGGTATAGCTGGGTATCGTCTGCATAGCAGTGATATGAAAAGCCAGGTGAGTGGATAACTGGACCCAAGGAGGTGGTGTATATTGTAAAGAGAAGGGGCCCCAGCACTGAGCCTTGGGGCACCCCTGTGGATATGGACTTTTGTCCTTGCTGTGACACAGTAAAAAATGCCCAGTGAGGTAGGATTTATACCAAGAATGTTCTTTGCCCAAGATGCCCATATCAGAGAGTAACTTGATGATAGCTAAAAAGTAATGCCCATGATAGCATATCTGCTAGATAGCTAGCTATGTAGCTAGAAACATTTGTGAATTAATATGCACTTGCTAGCTAGCTAGCAATCTAACATGCTTAGCAAGCTACTGAAATCCCAACAACATTGGCTAAGTTCACTAACTAGCTAATGTTACCTTTCTCAATGTATTGTTGTTATTGGTGGATGTATTCACATTAGCATCGCTCTCTTGGTTAGGTAATGCATTTTTATGCTATATGAGAGGGCTAGCAGCATTATTAAGCACTCAATGCACCCAGGTCACAGACTGTTTATTACCATCCCATCATGACCCACACTAACAGATTGAGGAACAGCTTCTTTCCCAGAGCTGTAGCCTAAATTACACCTCCATTCCCCCCACCCATGCACCATATGCACACATCCAGAGCTACTGAAGACTGAAGACAGCAAACAAACCAGTGTGTCTCCACCTCCCTCCCCATCCCCAAGACACTTTACATTTAGGACTGTAATTACAATTATTCAATACGTCCAATACCTGCAGTCTATTGTGAAATACCTGTTCACAGTTCATTGTTTGCACCGGAGTTTACTGTTAGTTTTCATTTTTATTCTTTATTATTTTTGCTGTTTTATTATTTTATTGCTGCTGGCCTGCCTGTGAGCTGCCAAACAAAGTTTCGTTGTATAACTACAATGACAATAAAGTCTTATCGTAACATAAGGAAGGTACTTTTTCACTTATTTACTGTTATCTGAATAATTTTCTTGATTACTTGTTTTACTGTTACTAAAGTAATTACTACAGTAACAGTACTTTTAATCAAGTCAGAATGTTTTGTTCTCTTTCCAGCACTGAAAATTCTACCTCACACTACCTCACTCTGTGACTTTGTTGGAGGTCTTGGCATGCCTGCACACAAGAAGCGGGGGTGAAATCGATCCGTTGGGAAAGTACAAGGAATGACGTTTTACCGTATTGCACAAGTATTCGAAAGTTTCCGAACGGTTTTGGTACGTCAAATCTCTAGACCTTGTTAAGCACTAACTTTGTTTCTAAATGTCTAACTCTCTGTCAAAGAGGGCCACAGCACTGCAGCATGAGTTTACTATTCCACCTCATGAACACACTCAATTCAATTCATCAGTTAAAAGTCAAGCACATTAGTGCAGGGAAAATCTCAGTAGGACTGTGGTGTAGGAGAACACTGTGTTTGACACTCGCTTTAGGTACTCACAGTAGTCTGAAAACAGTAGTACAGGTGTGTGAGATATGGGTGATTGTAGGCCAGAGCCAACACTCGCTTCTCGATCATGGTGGACTCCACATCATCGTCTTGGAGTATGACATCTTTTTTCAGCACCTTCACTGCATACACTCGTTCATCACCGTTCATGCGAGCCAGCATCACCTGTGAACACATGCAAAGACATACAAATGTTTATTGGACAGTGTGCTCTTCGCTTCTTCCACCCAGATGCATGGCTTCTTCATATTCATGATTGTTAGATCTCTCAAAGGAACAGAACCTATCACCAACTCCCAGTCATTAATATGGTAATGAACATGACTGACATTTCAAAATTTTTAAATATCTACATCTAAGTATCTACAGAGATTGCAGAAATAAAAAAAAATCCATAACATTTTACACTAATATTATGACTTCTTGTTTTGTCATTGCATTTGATTTTTGATCATTTATAGGTATACATATCTAGACTTCACCCTCTTGTCAGTGCTAACTAGCCAGCAATTGAGCTGCTTTTTTTGCGTAACATGGCAGACAGTAATTCTGTTGACCTGATTTTGGAAAAGCCTCTTGATGCTCTTTCTTATCAGAAGAGACTGAGAATTAAACAGAAGGCCAGACCAACAGATAAAACAGAACACACAGATATGTGAGCCAATAATAAACACCTGTGCTTCTCATATAAAAAAAAAACCACCAACCACCACTGGTCATGGTATATTATTGCATGAGAAAACCAAACCCCTTTAAGAGGGGAACAGAAATATAACACAGAATCCAGATCAGAAATTTGTGGATGAGTGAGGTTGTCTGGATACAGTTCAACAAAGCCAACACATCCAAAATAATTATTGATTATTAATTAATGATCGTGCTGTTTGCTTCGAAATAAAGCCATGATGCGCAATGTATTCTTAAGTGTAGTATGTGTCAGACTGCAAGGAAAGCTCAGCTTCTCCTAAAATGTCAAAAATTAAATGGTCAAATATGTACAGTTGTGTTAACATTTCATTGACTACAAATGCATTAGAACACGGTCATCATACATTCCCGCAGCGTCAATGCAGTTACCTATAGAAGCTGAACATCTATATACTTCAACGAGACTTCATGGAATGTTTTTTTCATTGCTTCGAAATTGGATAAATGCCATGATTTTGTCCCGCCCCTGGATGCTGAGCATCTCTGGGGGTGAATGGAGCTGTGGGCGGGTCTGGACACGAAGCTTCTGCAAGATGATTGGAGGATCAGTCGAAAGGCTGAAACCCGTTTTGATTGACAGCTAGACAAAATGCAACCCATTTGCTTGGTGAAATGACTTTTCCATTTCCATTGTTCATTGTGTAAATAAAACACACGCATAGTATTTCCTTGTTTCAGTTTAACATAATTTAAACATTTCCTTGATCGAGTTTAATATCGTTTCATTAGTTCGTTCAATCAATTATTCACACTGTTGGCTAGGTCAGAGTGAACTAGCCAGCTAGCAAGGTGCACACGATGGCATACAATGTTAATATTGTCGACCTGATTTTGGGAAAGCCATCTGATAGTCTTCCTTACGAGGAGAAAGTTAGAATTAAACAGCAGGGCTGTTATCACAGTTAGCTGGCTGGCTGGAAGTGCTGTGACAAAGAAAATGTACTGTTGGCCATGCCTCTTCATGAAATCATCTCAGGAATCATGTCTTATCTGGTCAAAATTGGGTTTTGGGGATCTGTCTAACTTTGACCAGGATTATAAAGGCATGAAAAGAGCAATGAACATGTGAGTGCATGGGCAAGTTGTCAAGTTGTAGTGGGGTAGTTGTAGATGATCAGCTCTCTTTCTCAGCTCATGTTGCTAACCTGACCCGGTCATGCAGATTTCTCCTTT
>JAOUQY010000036.1:2247229-2259766 GCA_028566355.1 Doras micropoeus | reverse complement strand
GCCAGCATTGAACACTTCCTTTATAATAGAACCAGGTCCTCACTTTCACTTCTCTTTCCCCTCCTCTAAGTTAACTTACATACCTCCTCACATCTCTCACCTGCAGGTGTTCTCTAACCGGGAAATATCTGCTACCTACAGGAGTTGAAGGTTGTAATCTACATCGTAGTTCTCCGTTGTTTCAGTTGGGAAAGTAGGGAAATATCTGAACCAAGAATTTTTTAAAGATGACTTGCTGAGAAAACATGGAAGTGAGAGAGTTCATGGGAGAAAGAGAGTGGTGGGTGAGTGTGACGCAAAGCATGAAGAGAGAAAAACAGCACCTGCTCTGCAATTGCAGTCCCTGCAATGTGACCCCTGAATGTCAGCTGCTCAGCTACTGAGTTACTATATTGGCAGACGGACGAGTCAGCTCTCGACAGCAGGCAGCACCTCGTTCATCATGCACTATAGGATCCTAAAGCTATCAGAACTATAGCTGCCCAAAAACAGACAGCCAAAACATCACCCCTTTAACTGACTAAATCTACACTATGATTAATGTTCTACATTAATCACATGCTAATTTAGTGTCAAATGAGTTTGCCATTTTACTGCTACTGTTACAGTATCAGTAGATCTGGAAGAAGCAATCTAAGATTCTGTAATATACTTTCATGTAGAGTCTGGTAGTTGCGCTGTATTTTTTTGTATATTTTCTGTATTTGCTGTATATCAATGCAGTTTTCAAAGGTTCAAGATCGTTGAAAGCTAACCAAATAGAATTATTAAGAGCTGTTGAAACAAAGTGTTTCCTTTTGAACGCTATTGACTTGATGTCTTAAGCAGCCATAGTTCTATTTTAGGGTGTGGAAAAAGCTGAAGGTTTTAAATTAGGAAATGAAGACAATAACCCAGCCTCCTAACTGCTCATCAGACGATGAATAGGCCTCTTTAAAGGCTATCCTCTTCAAGGGTAGGTGTGTGTGAGTCAGTCAGTGAGTGTGAAAGAGAGAGAGAGAGAGAGAAAGACAGACAGAGACAGAGAGAGAGAGAGAGAGAGGAAGAGACAGAGAGGAAGAGACAGGGAGCTAGTAGAGTGGTCTGATCAAATTAGAAATCTGAAAAGGTTCTCAGTCACGCCATGAATTGTGTAGACACCAGGAAGAAGCTTATGTGTTATGGTCTTTTGGTTTTAGGAGACACTAAAGACACACATGCGAAACCACTCACAGGCACTCAACCTAAATGATATATCCACGACACATGCCCTTCATTTATTTGCCTTTGCTAAGGCTCTGGTTTTGCTCCCTATAGCAACAACTAGCAAATTTCAAACGGTGATGGTAGTGTCCTAAGGGGAAAGTGGTTAAGTATACATAAAAAGACCTAAAGATTAGTAATAAATTCCAAACTACTGTGCAATATACCATGCAGGAAGGGGTTTCATATTCAATGAGAACATAAAGCATTTGACACACAACTGCACTTGCTGACATTCATGTTCCTGAGAGCTAGGTTTGGTTTCTGTAGCATTACTCACGATTTCCATGCATGAATCGCCTGCCAGCAACTGGGAAACTTTGGCCTTAGTGGTGCTTAATTCAACCCATCTGTGTGAACATACCACTCCGAGGATGATGCATTGGCCACTGAGCAGAGCTTCTTGAAGTGAAGGGGGGAAAATCAGTCCAAGACATCATTTTCTCAACCCGGGAACATCTCAATAAGCCTTTCCCAGAGTGACTCTGTAACACACGTTTTGGAAACAATGTAATGTATATGCCATGTTGATTGTGCACAAGCTTCAGTTAAATGTTTTCATATCCTTAAAATGGACTTGAAAGTCTCAGTCTAATCCTGCCCTGAGCTCATGCTTGACTTTAGTATGATAGATAGTGCCTGGAGGACTGGTTCTGACATTTTAATATTAATTAGGATTCAGTGCAACTCTGGTATGGATAATTTGGAATGATTTCACAGATTTATTGCAGGAAATGTCCCTCCCAAAAATTTCACATCCAACTAGACATGAATGTGAGCCATTCTGTGCTTTTCATTAAAACCAGGCTCCTGGGAGAAAGAAAAACAATATTTTATATCCAGATTTAATTAGACATCATGCCACACTCTAAACCATGTTTTTTCAGTCTTTTATTTGAAATAAATATAAGGCTAAGCCTTATATCAAACTGACTTTGCCATACAAGAAATGGCAGTCACAATTAGTATTGCTTTACTATAACCATAACATTCAGACCAGTAGTTTCGAATCCAATCTAGACCTCTTTCTAGCCAGACATAAACATCTAACAGATATAAATCCACAAATATATTTTTCTCAGGGTAAACCTATTTGCAGAACAGGTGGTATTTTTAAAAAGCAGATTTTTTTTTTAGATTAACTACTTAAAAAGTCTAAACTGATCTTGAGATATTTCCTTTGACTGATTTTCTGTTGGAAAATTCCATCTGGGTGACTAAGGAACCTTACTTATGGAAATTCATTGAGATTAGAAGGTTTGGTTAAATGACAATCTCCTGGTGAATGGACATTTGTAAGAGAGTCTAGGAATGTGGTAATCAGTTTGAGCTAAAATAAATAAAGTGCCGGCTCCGAAAGTAATTCACTTTCCTGTAAGCAATGACCTTGCCTCTTTTAAGAAAGGAATACCACAGCAGAGCGTAACAAATCAAAACAAACAATCTGGATTTAAGCCAAACACTTTTTTTGCCCGCCATTGCAAGAGTGGGCCAGCAAGTTCAGGAAATCTCCAGGAAAGCCAGGAGTATTAGACTCCAGGCCTTGGCCGGATGTGCCTAAGCTTGGGGTTCAGGGCTTCTTTTTTACCCCTCCAGCTGACAGGGAGAAATAAAGAGACAGAGAAAGAGAGAGAGAGAGAGAGAGAGAGAGAGAGAGAGAGAGAGAGAGATCAACAAGGCAGGCAAAAATGTGTTCATTCTTAAAACTGAAGTCTCTGTTCCAACCATTCATGTATCCTTATTGACATGCCTTCACACCATGCCTCAGCTCCTATCCCCGTGTAATGTCTGGGCCTTCAAACCCCATCTTTCACAAATTAAGCATTCATTTTTTTAAAGTAACTACTTGGCAGAGCCATAGAGCCTGTGAACACTGGGCAATTGGCAGGAGTATACCCTAAATGGGACTCAAATCATAGTCTAGTGTGTTACAGACACAGGGAGCACATGTAAAACTCCATACTGGCAGTAACCTGAGCTCAGGATCAAACTCCAGACTGTGGCGCTATGAGGAGCTATAACAATCCTATCTGCCCTCTCACAACTATAATTAAAATTCTAACTAGCCTTAACGGTTTACAATGTTTTATGTTGGGGCGTGAAACAGCGAGCCGTTCCACTCCACAGTCCCAAACAGACTGTCCTTCCCTGACCCAACTTATCCAGTTGCCGCTGTAAGTCAAAACCGGGTGGGTCCTTATTATTATCTCTTAGCTCTGGATTTTATCAGCAGGAACGTCGTGCAATACAGGAAAACTAAACCTGGTTTGGATTTCTAGGCTATGCTCGGATCATATTAGAATAACAAGGCTGACATTAGCAGCACACCCAAAGTGGACCTGGGGCAAAGAAAACACAGCATAAGGAGGTATACTTTTTGAAACATTGTTGTATACGTTCAGTGCCAAATAAAACAGCTAGTGAATTACATTAAATGTGATTCAGCATTTCTCTTGTATAGCGTAAAATAAATGTGTAGGCTTTATCTTCATCAATCTCCATCATGGAAAATGTATTATCATATGTCCACTTGTAGCTGCAATTAACAATACTTATCCAGTACGCACCCATGAATGTTGCAGTAAAATACACTAAACCTGTTGAAAAATCACTTGTAACACTGGAAACAGCACTCTGTGAAGTAAGGAAAATGCCTTCCCTCCAGCTCCCATTCTCATAACAACAGAGCTATAATTACACTCAATTAGCTCATCAACTTTAGACTGGGTTAAGTGGTATTTACTCAACACTGCCTAATTGTTTGGCAGATGGTATGTGTGGTAAATAGAGGGGTAGAGGATTGTTTGTTGTTCGAACATTTGGGATAGGTTCGCTAAGGTTGCACCGAGGATTACCTGAGCTAATGATGTGGTGCCTTAGGGCAGGGAAGTGAGGCTTGAGAATTCCACTCAGTGGGGGTCCCTCCTCCCTGTGCTCCAGGCCACACAGCCCTCTCTACATGGTGGGGGGATATGTGTATCAGCAGATGGAATAAAAGAGCAATTCTATAGCATACATACATATTTAACACATTTAGTATGATTTATAAGCAGGCCAGAGATAGGATTTACTATCAGTAATACAACCATCACTAGATTTAAAGTGTTCTTAGGTACAGCTTTTAGTTCTGCATTACTGTGTCAGTACAAAAAGATTTTATATTTCCACATGTTACATTTCCAACAAAAAATTAAATGTTACACAATAATGTTTCTCTGTCAGTAACGAAAGTAACACATTACATAACAGAGCAAAAAAAAACATAATGAACTCTGCTGGGTTTTACATGCAAAAAAAGTAGTAAGTGTGACAGTCAAAGTCTCCAGATGAGCTGTAGGAGATTCTTCAAGACGCTCAGTACAACTTAAAAGCTCATATCCATATAAAACTGCACATATTTCATCTAGGAACACTGTTTAAAACAAAGGCACACCAAATATTGACTTCCTTTAGTTTATTACTGTTGACTACACTTTATAGTGTTTTCTTTTATGTAGAAACATCTTCATTATTTTCGAAGGCGTCTTTGTTTTACAGCGAGTCTTTGCATGTGCCTTATTAAGACTTCTGCATCGTACTGTACGGTAATCAGCTGGTAAGTGTTACTGAGCGTCTTGGAGAATCTGCCACGGCTCTTCTGGAGACTTTGACCTTCACACTTACTTCTTCATTTTTGCATCCAAAACTCAGCAGCCTTTGTTATGTTTTTTGTCTGAAAAGTGCTCTGTTATATAATGTGTTGCTTTCGTTACTGACATACAAACATTTTGGTGCAACATTTATGTTGGAAAAGTGATGTTTTTAAATATAAAATGTTTTGGTACTTAATCAATAATGCAGAACTAAAAAAACCTATCAATAACATGAACATAGTGTACTTTATATACTGCAGCTTTACTCTAAAAGTTAATGAAAGTAGTCCATTGGTCATTATAGTGGTTAGTAGAAATATAATCAGCCTACAAAGACGAAGACATCATGTCATGACAGAATTGAATCGTTTTCAAATGAAGGAATGAGGAATGATTTCTTTACCTTCATGACCTGGTTCAAAGAACGAAATAAAATCCAGAAAGGAGCAAAACATAAACGAATCATACTTAACTGTTCTGGAAAAAAAAATCATATTCAGTTTAATAATGTTTTTTATGTTCCATGTCACTCACTATCTTATTATTTATTCCTTACCTCCTAACTCCTAAAGGTTTTTGAGTCAGCATCACGTCTTGCAGGATTTCATTCACTGTATCTTTTTACATGCACTGAGCAGCACAAGCTATAATGTTACATGGCTTCTGTTCATGGATGATGGAACAAGGTAAATTAACCCTTTGAGAATAGTGTTCTTTCAACATAAAACCTTATTATTTTAAAGTAGACAAATAATCAGGCCTGATCTTTAGCTAGGGATGGACATTTATCTAGCTAGCATGGTAATGCAGGAATTTGTTTACTCTGTTGACAGTGTGTTGCATTTCATTTGGACTAAGAATCTAATTTAATGAAGTTCAAAACGGATACAAATAGTGATACAGAGGCATACTGTTAGCTTGTTTTTAATTTAGAATATAGATGCACTTACCGCATGCTTATGTAGTCAGGATTGCAGTGCTTTTCTTATTTTTATTATAAAATAAATCCGAACAAAATTTTGAACAGAACATGTTGCAGGTAGAGATAAGGAAAAATAGCTTTCTGAGTGGGATTTAAACAACATCCTGCAGAATTTACAGCCCGCACACTAATGGAGATATTTGAAGCATTAAACAGATACAGATAGTGGCAAAAGATTAACATTTGAATAGGACCAGCCCGGCAAGAAACTAAATGACGGTTTAGTACCCGAAAGGGTCTTACATACTAAATTATGAATGTTAGCTTGGTTACAAAGAAGGATATGGTAGAATATAAGCTATTTACTGAGGACACACTGACAGCTGTGAGCCTGACGGTGTTTCCAGATAGCTCTGCAGCTGTCCTACTTGGTCAGAGTGGATTGGCTCACTGATCCACCTCTAACTGGACAGATCCGGACCGGACACATCACCTGCTCTGCACAGCATGTCCTACATGGGGCACAGCCTGGCATAGGAGGAGTGGAGGAATGAGGCCTGCATTAGGGAGAGTGTGGGATCTGAGATCTGCTGATTTTGCTTTTCCATACTGCAGACCTCAGTTATTATTTGAACAATATTTACTACACAGTATTACACTATTTACAGAACAAATATGTCACGGAGGAAATGAATGTGCAGCAGTAGCAGTGGCCAGGTAGCAGGGTTAAGGATTGGTAAAGCTTTCTGCCTGTGCAGTACAGTAGACCATTCTGCCCTCTATGCACCATGATTTGCAAGATTCAGTATTTAGATTTTGTAAGTCAGCAAATTCATCTTATTATACATTTTGATGACAGCAAAATAACAGGATATTTTTGCCCTTTGTTTGTTGCCTCTAAGGAAATGTAATAACCAAACATGGAATCTCCCTTGCCCTTTTCTCACCACACCTTTTTGTACTCATCTGAAGTGACATAGCTTCATGTCATTGGCTCACTGTGTCCTGTAAGTCCAGATGGATAAACCTGTTATATAAATTTCTGCTAAGCACAAAGCTGGAAACTAAGCAAGGGATCAATGAGCTTTCATCCTATCCTATATGGAATGTAATCTGTTATAGCCAGTTGGGTGCACAGTGATTAGGTTATTAAGTTAGATGTATATAATCCAATACAGAGATGTTTTAAGGTGTATGTTTTATAATGTCTAATGCACAGTTAACACTTTGCAAACTCATAGTGCCGGAATAGATCAATGAGTTTGGGAAATAAAAAAAGGGTATCACTCTGGCCTTCTGGAAAATGAGTTGTTACGTGTGCTGACAGACAAACATGCAGCATGTGTGTACCCCACAGAAGTGTGGGTGGCTTAGCACAGGCTTAAGGGAGGGGACATCTCTAGTTAAGGCTGATGAACTGTGTGTTTGTGAAGATTGTGCTTTAGAACTTGAGATGACTGAGGTTGGTATGGGGAACTATCATCTAACTGCCCTTCAGAAGGACATGGGAAGGGTGAAAAGGAGAGCGGGAGGAGGCAGGTATGACAAAAATGCTGATGTGCCAAGGCCACAAGGGTAAGATGAGAACAGTGTGGTACAGCATAAATGCAGTTGGCACCATGCGCAGCGGATGAGCTGGTTCTCAGTGTCTCACACCGTCCCTTCTACATCCCTTAATTTTAAGCACACCATGGGAATCTTTACGTGTTACAACTTTAATAACAAATAAAGTGACTTTTAAACTGATGATTAATGCATCCTGGTGTATGTTTGTTACCATAAACCCTCAGATTTTGTCCCTGAAACTTTCCAACATTCTTTAAAAAATGGCGATTTCTCAAGCATATAATCTAATCACGTGCCAAAACTTGATCATTTCTCGAATAAATCAAATGACTTAAAATCCATGTAAATATTTCAGCTTTCTTCACCAATATTAATATTTTAGGTTGTCAATATGAGAAGCATTTGCCAGACTGGACCCCACATGGTTCACCTTAAGCTGAGGGTTTATATATCCAAAACCAGACACCACAATAACTGCTCAACAGCTAACCCTTGACCCCAAATCATGCTAATACTTCCTCTTCCTTATGACAACAACCCTCAGCCCCTCAAAGCCGCTACAGAGGTGAGTTAAGGGAATTCCATAAACCTTACATTACAGCGTTGATGCCCACACACGAGACACGTAGCTTCATTTCATGCGGGTGCGTGAAATGCATGATATTCTGTCTAGGAGAGAACAGCAGTGTATTGATTTGCTTGAATAATGCTCAGGGCTATTTTCATCCCCACTCCGGCGGCTGTCCTTCCTGATTTGATCCCCTAGGCAACCGATGTGGTCATTCCTTCCAGAAAATGGAGAGCTGTATGTAACCAAACACCAGCAGGGCCCCTGAAGAACTGGGGAGAGAGAGACAGAGAGAGAGAGAGAGAGAGAGTAAGAGAGAGGGAGAGAGAGAGAGAGAGAGAGAGAGAGAGAGAGAGAGAGAGAGAGAGAGAGAGAGAGGTTATTGATACTTCTATATAGGAATATAAAGGGAATATGGTGTATTCACCATACAGTCGGAGGACTTGCTATGCCTTTCTGTGCAATATTCTGACAAGATCTCATGCTGCACATTTAGAACAAACTGCACATCTTAATTTGTACAAAAAGTTGCAATGATTAAGGTTAGGGTAAAGTATGTGGTTAGTGTTTGCATGTTTTCATTCATAGGAACTGAAACTACGTTGTCACACGACTGTCACATTATCATATGACCACAGTTAGTTGAAATACATTTAAATAAATAAATAAGCTTTGGTTAACTTCACCACAAGGATGACTCTCATCATCGCTTGCCCAGTCAAACGCTTCACCGCTACCCCCCCTCCCCACCCATCTCTTCCCACACTTCTCTGCAATAATTTCATCTCTCCTTTCCTTTTATCTACTTCAGTCTCTGGTCTCTCCCTCCTTCCCCATCAGGCTCCTTCCTTTCTCACCACTGCTTTTCACCTTTTTTCTTTCTTCCTCTTTCTCTCCCTCTGTCCCATTTCCTTCACACAGTCTGTGCCCTGCTTTGTAAGCCACCTTGAAACCCAAGCTGCCTCAAATAGCAACATCTTTCAGCAGCAGGCCCTTGCTAAAGCATTAGCTGCAACTCGATCTGGCCCTCAAACAGAGCTTTGTTATTGGGTAAATAAAGGGCAGCTGGAGAGCTGAAGGAATGAATATCTGAGCCACCTACAGAGGGCACTAAAGGAGTGGGAATTTAAATACTGGTGTTTTGAAATGCTACAGACTGACATAATACACTTGGTACATACTTGCTATGGAGCTGAACATCAACATGATATTTGTGTTGTTTTTACATTTCAGATCTACCTGGAAGCTGGTATGTGGGGGAATTATACCTCACCTAACCATTGTATTGTTGGAGATTTGCTGTGCTCAATGAGCCGTTAGTATCATAACAAAGATAGAGATCAGTCCCATCTGATTCTGTTCTGAGTTCTCCCATAGTGGAGCATCTCAGAGCAGGGAGTGCCAGCACTCTCTCAGGTGATCAATGTTAAAAAATGAGAGCAGTGCAGGAAACTCATACAACCCAGAAGATGCCATGGAAAAGAAAAGCAATATGCATTAGAGTAAAACGTGGGGAAGTGAGATGGCGGTGCTGTAAAATATTGTAGAGATTTGTGTTGAAAAGTGAGAGAGCTTGTGGAGGAGTGTCAGTGACCAAGGGAGAGTGTTTTGTAGCTTTGGGAGAGAGAGGTGCTCCCAGCAGGGCAGCTACAGGTCCTCTCTCACATGTGTTCTGCATCAAGGCAATCAAAGGCTAAGTCCCCCCCCTGCAGCCAGATCTGCCCTGCTGTAAAGAGCCATCAAACGAAAGTGTGACAGACTGAAGGGCCTGTAATGGGTATATGAGGGGAGAGGGTCCCGACACACACATACACACAGACACACACAATTATAGACATGCATACAGACATAAAATAGCGGAGTTTGTCTTCTCTCACTCTCACTCTCGAGTGAAGGCAGAGGGCAGACCCGCTGCTGTAGGAAGAGGGGGAGAAAAGGCCCGAAGTTCTCCCTGCTGACTGGCCTTTTGTGATTGCCCAGAGTAATTAGTCAAAGTGTCTGTGCGGAGTAAAAACAGCAGGCAGCTCATTCTCATTTACCCAGTTCTACAAATGGCCAAAAAAACATCTACGCCTTGCTCTTTTAGGTAAAGCCATACTACACAGAGAGCAGCCGGTGTTATAAAGTCTGACCTTACAACAGACTGCTCCATTAGCAGCAGCAACTGCTGTCATCTGCTGCCAGTGTAGTCCATTATGCTTCATGTTTCTCTTGAGGAAGCAATATGTAACCACTGTAGACTGGACTAGTAAAACTGCTAACTACTTGTAAAAATACTTACAACTAGTATAGGTTAGAGTAGGTCTGCATTGTTTATTATCATTTGAAAAAAAATAAATGTTGTCTTTAATACTCTGTACTATAAGTATACTGTTTTTCCTAAATGACAGGTTTATTTAATTCAACGATATAGTATACCATATTTCACACTGACACTTCTACTAATACAGTCCAACTGGTGGGTCTCTCAGCCCGAAAGCCAGTGGTGTATAGGTGATGGGGTAAGAGTGGGGTTATGGCTTTCGCTGGGCAGGGTTGGGCTGGGCTTTGGCTGTAATGTGAGGGCTGAGTGCCACACCTGCTGGGTAATCTGTCATTACAGCTGGGGGACAGATCTCAGCTGCCCCCGCTAATCACCCCTCCCATGCTATCCCCTCCCTGAAAACACCTCCCACATTCCACATGCAGCTCCACTTACAGGCCTAGGTGTGTGTTAATGTGTAGGCCAGCACAGTAACATAAACTTTACACACTTTCATGGATGTGGGCCTAAGTTTATTTACATGTATTCTAGACACATGAACCCATACAATAGTGCATGTAAGGTTGTATGTTTGTGTTGGCACTTGTAATGAACTTCCACTTAGAAATAAAACAAAAAAAGTATATCCGCTGATAAAATAGATCAAATGCAATCAGCAACAAATACACATTTTCCAGTTTCCTCGTCGCACATTACACAGGAGCTCTGTAGTGCTTAGACTAGTGACAGAGGTTAAGCTCATTTGTCTGTCAGCAACAGGAAGTTTTGATGGGGTCATTTCCTCTACTACTCCTCAGTGTTGATGGATCTGGATTTGTTGAGATTCTACAGATCTGATTTCACCAGTGAAAGACGGTTGGAAAGATGATGTAACCGAAGGATTTGTCCCAAGTCGTGCTAAAAAATGTGTTTCGAATAATACAAGTGTAAGAAACAACTACATGGAAGATCTGAGTGTTGAGGCATCTATTGTGCCTTAGGACTGACCTGATTAATTGCAGTTACCTGACTGAATCAGCAATTCAGATCTGGTTCCTCATATCATAAAGATCTTCACATCAGCAGATATATCTGTCATCTGGGTTTTACCACATACCTCAAGGCCACTTGACTGTGTGTGCATTCTCACAAATAAATTTGCTCTTAGCCCTAATTATATGTTATTACTCACAGGAGCACCTGTACACCTGCTCAATAATGTAATTGGTGTGGTATGTGATAGCAGTGCAATGCATAAAATCAGACAGATCCAGGCCGGAATGTTTAATCCACCATAATCATTTACTTATTATACAAATATTATGATATTGTTTGTTGTATAGATAGATTACTATATATTTGATGCATTCTATGTTTACAAGATTTGCTAATAAGTTAATGCATAATAAATATATAAATGTATAAATGTCTAAGATTGAACATAGAGAATATAAAAAAGGAAGAATGATGAAGGCTGTGAGCATGTTGCCTGCCTAGTTGACTGACAGCTTGTATTCTAGGTCTTAGAAGAAGCTGTTTGGAGTAAAGGAGCTACCTGGTGACCTAACTGCTCCCTCAGTTGGTAAGTGACCACATCTCCTGAGGCATTTGTAATGAGAAACAGCAGCTATTGCCCCTCTAAAGACCTGGATGGAAACTTGATCTGGCTGCTTCCAGCTGCAGTGGATTTTGTGTAGTGGGGGAAGGTGACGTTTTTGGGAGTACAGGAGGGACACTGGGGCAAAAAGTGTGACAACTATGAGTGAAAAATACCAGTGCAAAATCCGGAACAAAAGGGATATTAAGAAGCGGTGGATAGTTATAGGTGAAGAGGAAAGGATTACATAAATAACGATGCAACAGTATATTGGAAAAATGATCCACATATACAGTAACACCACATATACTTTGAATAAAATCCAACTCACTGTTCTGTATCAATGTTGTTATCCCCACAGATTCTAATGCAACAGGGTGCCAAATGCCTCTGACCTTGGATTGAAATAAACTCAGCCCAGTATGGAATGGTAACCCCCACTCCCCCCCTGCCTTCCTGCATTCTCACCTCTCCTCCCCCACCTGCAAACAGTCCCCTGGCACATACTCCTGATCCAGTGTTTACATGATCGCTTCCATTGCGATGGCAATGCCTCCAGGACAAGTGTGATGGAGTGAGCTCCTTCTGGTCAGACATAAACAAAGGCACAGATTCACATACCAGTATGTATGTATGCATGTCACCGATCAGGCATAACATTAAGACCACCTCCGATTCTCTAAACTCGTTGTCCATTTTCTCAGTTCCACTTACCATATAGCTGCACTTTGTAGTTCTACAATTACAGACAGTAGTCCATCTGTTTCT